>JAGDQP010055665.1:0-13094 GCA_022664845.1 Lepisma saccharinum
AAAAGGATTACCAATGTACCCTTTAACACGAATAAGGTGATTTAAGAGCGTCATAACAATGGCTAAATCACAAGTAACCAATAATAAATGAAATACTTAAGAATCGTTCCTAGCGGTGAATTATTATTTAAAAAAGAATATACTTAATATCAATTGCGACGACATGATCATGATGTTATTAGCAATTCAGATTAAAGTGTTGTCAAAATATATTTCGGAAACACTTTCGAGATTACTGATTACTGTATCTGTATACCTACGTGAATTTATGCAGGAACTCTCGAGTCTAGATTTTAATTATGCAGTCCAACTTTAGCACTGTCTCAATCTAACCCTGGAGTGTTGTCTAACTCAAAGACTGAAAAAGTTTTCTCTAGAATTGGTGCTCAGTAAACTGACGAAAGATATAATAAGCTGTTAGTTGAGTTTGTATGTGCAAGGAATCTCTGTGTAAAGCAACGATGTTCAACAAAAGATGGCAGCACTACCTCCGTATATGACTAATGTATTTTTATCGTTGCAAGAAATTTCAATGCTGCTCCTACGAATTCAAATCTAGAGAGTTCAAACTTTTAGGGAAGCAAGTTCATAACCAATTCATGTGATCGATCAATGCCGATTTTTAATTTAACTTTTTGTTCGTTGTTGAAATAGCTTCATTGTTATAGGTTTTGATATTCACAACAACAATCAAGCTCTTTCAACAATGCAGAAAATCGGAAATTAAAAATCGGTATTGATCGAATTCTTGAATTGGTTATGAACTTTCTTCCCTGAAAGTTTGAACTCTCTAGGCTTGAATTTGTAGGAGCAGCATTGAAATTTTGTATATATATATACACATGTATATATATATACAGATGCTTATCAGAATAATGGAAACACCTGTAGTTGGCAACACGTCAGATGTATGGGTTGGCAGTGGTGTCGTGGCGACCGCAGCGCCGGACTGCTGGTGGTGGTGTGTTAGGTCGGTCTCCAAACTACGTCAGGCGTCGTGGAACAGGAGTGTGCAGTGGCTGCAGCAGACGGAGGTAGTGTAAAATGGGAGACCTCTCAGAGTTTCAAAGAGGGCAAATTGTTGGTGCGCGGTTATGTGGAGTGAGTGTGACGGCAGTGGCTAGTGTGTTAGGTGTGTCGCCAGGGACAGTGTCGAAGGTGATGACGGCCTACACAACACACGGGAAAACCACATCGGGGAAGCGGAACAGTGGGCGGAAGAAAAGCATCAGTGACAGGGCACGCCGGGTATTAAAGCGCATTGTCACGCGGAACCGTCGTGCCACTGAGGCGCAAGTGACGGAGGAACTCAATCAGCACCTCCCCCAACCTGTTTCGACAATCACAGTCCGCCGCGAATTACATGACATGAACTTACGGGGTCGTGTTGCACGGGCCAAACCTCTCATCAGGAACCAGAACGCTTTAGCACGCCGCAAATGGTGCCGCGACCATGCAACTTGGACCGTTGACGACTGGAAACGTGTGGTATGGTCGGATGAGTCACCATTCACCCTATTCCAAACCACGGACCGTGTTTATGTGTGGAGAACGCCCAAAGAAGCGTATGATCTGCAGTGTCTCCGCCCAACTGTGAAACATGGCGGCGGCACGGTGATGCTGTGGGCCGCAATATCATGGTTTTCATTGGGTCCTGTGGTCACACTTCGCGGACGCATCACTGCCAACGATTATGTCGCAATTTTAGGAGACCACTTGCATCCTATGGTCCGGATGTTGTTCCCGGACAATGACGCCATATTCCAGGATGATAATGCACCCATTCACACAGCTGGAGTTGTTGCAGCGTGGTTTGAGGAACATCGGGATGAAGTTCAACACCTCCCCTGGCCCGCCCAATCCCCAGATCTCAACATAATTGAACATCTGTGTTCCATCTTGGAAACACGACTCCGGCGACGATTTCCACCTCCATCCTCTCTCACAGAACTGGCCGATGCCCTGCACGAGGAATGGTGTAATATTCCACTTGCTACCATTCACGACCTCTATGCCTCCATCCCACGTCGCATCAAGGCTGTTCTGAAGGCGAAAGGTTGCCCGACACCATATTAATCTGGTAAGTTGCACTTTCGTTCAGGTGTTTCCATTATTCTGATAAGCATCTGTACATAGGTAGTGCTGCCATCTTTTGTTGGAGATCGTTGCTTTACATTGACCTTCTGAAGTTTATCATCAGTAGTATTCTGCTAAAAGCGGCAGGTCACTGAAAGTAAGCTAAGCTCTCTCATTTCACCTCGATCTTACACCCCTATCCTTTTTGTCTCAGTATAATCTTTAATACTGTCAAAGAGTTTGATTTATCTCTTCATCAACTTTTCATTCATCAACCAGCAGAAGAGTTTCTTCATCTTACAGTTAGTGCCTTTTTTTTTGCCTTTGCTATTCCTACATTCATCTCCTTTTCACAATTCATGTTCTGTATTTTTATTGTTTCATTGTAAAATTGTTGAATGAACTTGAGATATTTTACTTTCCAGCTCCTCCGAAGCCATCCAATGTGACTGTGGATGTGAAACAACACGATGATAAACTAATCGACATTATAGTTACGTGGTCAATGCCTGAGTTTGTAACCATTCAGAATGAAACAACGAAAATAAATGTTTCCCTGGAGTTCATCAATGGGCCCCCTGAAGAGAATAACATTAATCGAGAATTTAATGGGGTGAGTTCACCATAATTATACCATTTTAACGATAAAATTGTCCTTTTATATCTACAGCACTAATGTTTCCATTATGCTGACTATTTGCTATGCATTTTATTTATTTTTTATTATTACTACTGGCTCGCCAAAAAAAAGTGTGAAATGTGGACAATAGTAGGTGAACTTTCGCAGAGTGACCTGCAGTTCGTTTTTCTTTTCATTAAAAAAAATAACAAGGTAAGTTGAAAGAAATATCCTAAATATATTCTCCGCCCGCCATTGCGCGAAGTACCTGTCTGCCACAGTCGAGTAAGGCGTTGCTATATTTCGCTGACAGCTCATCAGGATTTTGCACTATTTAGAATAAGTACGGGAACTTCAGCCTTGTGAGTCAGTAATAGTAACTCCCTTTGTAATATTTACTAATGCACAGAAAACAAAACATTTTCCTCTAAAATTGTACACGTGATAGGCGTGGTTGCATCCGAGTTCCATCTGTCTGATTTGTGTAAGTTAGCAGACGGTCTGTGAAGGTAATGGCAGAAAGGCTTTACGCTTAAACTACCCTCTTTCTAATCCAAAGTACAGTAGTTACTGCTACAATAATAATGCTTCAAAGAAATACCAAGGATTAGGGAGTATAATATTGCCAGCTCGCATAAGCGACAATAGTTTGAACTAAGAGCGATAATTGCATAGTAGTGGCACCTGGTGACCGGCAGGCAGAACTATCTACCGGGCCAACGACCGTTCATAATGAATTTACATCCGGGCTATCTTTATCTTTGAGAAATGAAAAAAGGAAATTGTTCTTTCATGTCTGTCAATAGTTCGACTTCAGGAAGCAGTACAAAGTCTTTATTAATGTGTTGCCATTAGTTATGTTTGTTAGTGGACTGCATTGTAGAATATACAGTAAATGCAAATAATCTAAATGCCGCTCCAACAACTTCAAGGAACCCCAACTCCAAGGAGCAGCGGTCCTAGTCCTGCCATGCTCCTACTTCTGACACTACTCTGTTGTGGTGTGTGCCTTTCTGTGGGAGCGGACGCGTGCTTTCCGAATAGGAACGAAGTTCGCCGAAGTTCTTTGTTACCGGTTATCTACGTTGTGTTCTTGGTCAAGCAACAAGGATTAGCCTAGTCATTAGTTGTAGTTCACCTGCCTACCTGAAGATGGCACGACTATAGTTCGATAGTACTCCCGTCTATAGTTAATACGTTCATCTCCCTTCAGCTGGCGGTCCTATACTCCCTAGTCCTTGGAAATACCTTCCCAACTTCAATACAGTTTATCTAGCGACTCATTCACTGCTTAAGTGTATTTTGTTTCTAAAATCTTCTGACTTAATGCTGTAGATCAGCCCGCCATCTTGGTATGACCTTTCCATTGATTTACATGGGAATTGTTTTATTAGTCTTATGTCTCTCAGGAGCGTAATTTTTAACTTCTGTTTGCGTCTAATGTTTCGTCATCTTTTCTTTGACTCATGCTGTTTTATAGAAATGCAATATTTTACACACGAACAGTATAATTTCCCGCTGACATATTGTGATTTATATCGTAAATTATTATTAATACATTATACTCATATATTTGAAGAAACTTCACAAACCAAAACTCTACAAGAGTCAAAATAACCACCAAGACAGATTTCGGGCACGTGGAACTTGAATATTCTACTTCTCAGAGACATAAGACGAGTAAGAACTATTCCCATGTAAATTAATGGAAAGGTCATACCAAGATGGCGGAGGTGATCTACACCGTTAAAGCTCGATATAGTTACATTACCCTTCTTCTAGTTAGTTATCAGATGAGACGATTGGTCATTAGTTTCCTGGGTCATATCTGTGCATTCACCAGCATCATCGACCGTGATAATCTTTTTGTAAAAAAAAATATATTCTTATCATTGTCTACCAAACATAAGCGAATACCTTGAAACTTAATACCAGTCTTCTTTTTAGAAGCATTTTTTGCATGAACTTAACGAAATAGTTTCTTACTAAGTCAATGCTGTTATGTCATTAAAGAAAATGATCCGATTCAGTCAAAATGTGTGCTTCTTTACTCTGGCTTGTCGTTCAAACTTGACAAAATTCGGTGTATTCTCAATTCCGTCTGTTATCAATTAAATTCATATCATAGTTTAGTTTAGTTTTGTTCTACGCGTGCAGTATTTTTTTTTTACATATTTTATCTTGTATACAGTGTATTTACTTATAAGTAATACTGAATTATTAAGAATTCACATTAATTACTTAGTAATTAAGCAAAGAATTATAATTAATACATTTTCAGTTGTAAATTTAAATCGTCATAGCTCCATCTCTTTATGACCCTGAAAAGTCGAAGCAATTTTGCAACTCAATATGACTTTATTACTAGTGCGGTGCGTTAGGCTAAAGAAAATGTTCTTACAAGTATTTCCTTCGCAAGTTTGGTTAAAAGCCAAAAGTTTATTGAGAAATACTACTCTGGTAAGTGTGCTTAATAGAAAATTGTAACTCGTAACAAGTATTTCCATCACACGCTTGGTTAGTGCAAAATGAAACTGATATTTTCTTCGAAAGTTTGGTTAAGAGCAAAATGGGTCATGACATGTATTCCCCCTCGTAAATTTGGATAAAAGTAAATATGTGTCTTGATAGGCCCCAACATATTTCCATTGTAAGTTTGGTTAAAATGTAACATGTTTCAAACAGTATGTCCCTCGTAAGTTTGGTTAAAAGCAAGATGTGTCTTAACAAGTATTTCTTCTGCAAAAACTTGAAATATTTGAATTTCGAATTTAAGAACAGAATGAATTACTGCAAGTGCAGTAAGTTATTGTAAAGAAAAGAATGGTGGCAAACCTATCCACTACATATTTAGTGAGTTTCACCAACCTTAGTTAATTTTAACGAATTGTTAAGTAACTTAAGAAACGACCGAGACGTGGTCCAAATGCAAGACGGGTAGATGAAATCAATCGCGTCTTAGGAGCTACATGGATGAGGATAGCAGCTAACCGAGATGTGTGGAAAGAAAAGGGGGAGGTCTTCATCCAGCAGTAGATAGGAAACGGCTGAATATGATAATGATATTTTATGGGTAAGTGTAAATGTAGAAGTAATAATGCTGTAGAATCCTATGGCATTGCTTAACCACAATCTTTCAACAGTGTCTGCCTTCATAGAGGCGATCCAGAAGAGCACAATTCATGTATATCTCTACTTCGGCGGTTCACCCCTCACTCCTTTGGAAGTAGGTTGGTGTCTTGGCCGCAATGCAGCGGAGCCAGTGTCTTTTGATAACACCATCACAGGTTTCAGTAAGACTATATCTATCGACATATTTAGACACTGGAGGAAAAACAAATCAATTGCAAAACGCAACAAGTTTAGGAATAAGTCCATATAATGTGCTATGGAGTTCATGTCCACAACTGATAGAAAAGCACCTACAGACTTGAATTTCGCGTAATGAATACACATATTTTACATTTTGCTTCTTTCAATCATTTTTATGTATATTTCAGAATATATCGAAAATGGAATTCAAGAATTTGAACATTAGTGAAAATATTGAAGTGGTGAGAGTAACTGTGAAAGCCGAATCTCTTGGAGGTTATAACGAGGAATTCGGTTTCCAAAAGTTGAAAACTGTCGTCATGTCAGGTAAAAAAATTCTTCACGTGTACGTTGTTTATTGTTTTCTCTTGTTAGTAGTCTATATTATTTAATTGGTATTTGTCATTCGTTTAAGTGTAAAATCTTAAATCAGGCAATTAGTCCAGTGTTCTATTATCATGTTACTTACTATATGCATACAAGTCAAGAGGATCGGATTCCTAGGCTTGTAAGTTTCGGCAGGAAACATTTCCAATGTTGATAGCTATTTATCACCATACTTAACTTTAAGAGTATTTATAATATCAGTGTTTTGTATTTCAAATATTAGGGTTGCTCAAATGAGAAGCGGAATAAGACTGTGAAATGCACGCCAAGATATATCTAATAATACTCACTGTCAGAGGTGACCCGGGTTAGTTTAGGAAAGTTTTGCACCAGGTCTATATTTGTAACCCGAAGGACAAAGGAGATATTTTCCCCTTATTATGCACTGTTGCATTTAAACAGCCCTTTTCTGGGGTAACTAGAAGCGGGGGTGCTACGACGCCCAGAAGTTCCTAACAATATCAATCGGATGTCGAATTCTCATGGTCTGGGGGTAAGACCCCTGTCTCGGTACCCCCTTAAAAGAAACACTGTTCAAACGCAGCAGTGCATAATAAGGAGAAAATCTCTATCCTGCCTTCTGGGTCAGGCCGGGTCATGAGCACAAACCCGGTCCCAAACCGAAGAAATAGAAGTCACTTGTATGGTGTGACATTAATTCTATACTTTTGCTTTCCTTAATTCGTTGGTATAACTACGTATTCAGCTGTTCTTCTTATATATCTTTAAAGTTTTGTACTAATTAATCACAATGTCTCTATGAGAAATAAATTCGTCCTTGAAACTAACAATTTTTCAAACATGTCTACCTTTTTCGTAGAATAATATTAATCTTTTGAAGCATCAATGATTTTCGCTTTCATTGGTAAATTAAGAGGAGCCTCACGTTCGAAATTAATCATCGCCGCTTTTGTAATTAACTGCCCAAGTACGTAAATTGACAGGATCACAAGCAATTTTGCGTCTCATTGAGGGAAGAAGAACAATCAACTACTTAATTATTTTTTTAGTTTTTAAGACCATTAATTAAGAAACGTTTCCTACCCTGTAATAGAGAAAATGTGGAAGCAATTTTCCTGGTAAAGGAACTGGTACACTATTAGTCAACGAACGAGAATTATGTGACTTGTTTTCCTTGCAACATGTCAGGGAAATATGGAAATTGAGGGCATCTCCTTGGAAGGTTTCAATTACACGTTTAAAATTGTAAATGAACTTAATTATCATAATTATCATGCTGTTTTATTTTAAATAACTGTTAACGTATGACTTCCTTCCGTGGCCTACTTCTTTTGTTAATTAAAGACGGGAGACATAGAGCTAGGAATAGAATAGAGATAACGGTAAGGACGACGTCATATGAAGCCTCGGAATTTACGGTTCAGGGCAGCCATATTGTGTGGTCCCATTAGACTCCCTGTACACCGAGTACTGGGTCAGCCGATGGCCTTTTTGAAACGCACATTTCTGTCGTGTGATAACAATGCACAGTACAAGACATCTGGAACATTTTCAAGCATTTTACAATTGTCAATCCTCTTCGAAACGGCTGTATTTTCGAACAACCATAACCAATTTGGAGGTTTCATCTGACAAACGCTCTTCTCATTAATAACTTTCTCTTTCCATAAGAAAGAATGAGAAGGCAATGTTCGCTATAGAAAGCCGCTAAATCTGGGCCAGTCAATGTGGTGGAAGTGCCTCGTCCCTTCCGTCTCTAGGCTTCACTTCCCCCGCCCAGAAAACAGTCTCACGCTTCCTCTATTCTATTTCAATCTCTATGATGGGAACTTAACTTCCAGTGCTGGTGTCATTTTTACCAACTCCAACCAGTTATTTATAGGAAGAAACTTTTTATGAGAAATTTTGCGTTCAAAGTGCTTACAGCACAGGGATTGTAAAAATACATGACCGAACCTAACATTACCTAACCTCTACGATTCCATAATCACTAATTTAAAATAATCTACGAAAAATGCAAAAAACAATTATTAATAATAAATATGAGCATATAAAAATTCAGTAATTTAACAATGGAAAAATACATGACCGCACCTAACCTTACCTAACCTCCACGATTCCATGGCCACTAATTTAAGATAATTAACGAAAAATGAACAAAAGTAATTATTAATAATAAATATTAACATATAAAAATATATTTTGAAAGATAAAAAGAAGAAAAAACCTTTACACGGCCGAGAATTGAACCCGTTTTTTTTTTAATTTCGTAAGCCAACGTACTACCAATACCCCACGCTACGCAGCTGGAAACTGGCGCTTTACAGTCCCAATCGTTTACGTCACCCACTTCTGCCAAAAGCACTTTGAACTCAGAATTGTTTGTTTGTTTATTTAACTGCAGGTCAATATTTAAGACCTATAGCGATGCTCATTGATCTATTCGCAAATGTTTATATAGTGTTCGTATCTACCATTATTTTTTAAAGAAATTCAGTCATACAGTCCTTGTCGTTAGTCGCCATCTCTAGAACTTTCCAAACATTCCCACACTATATCCACACTGCACTTATAAGGTTAAAAACACGTATAATTTTGATGATTTATAGGAAAAACCAAAGATTATGAAGCCGTTGATGTTATGAACCACTAACTATTGTTAATTTTCATATAGAAGGTCCAAAAGAGTTGATATTTTGATGAAAATACACTAAAAATTTCAGAGCCGTAGTATTGCTACGACTCCATGTTGCCAGATCGAACGCAGAATTTCTGATAAAGAAAAACTTTCTTTTTATTATTACAGGTTAAGATTGGCGAATAAGCGTGCTGATGTCGTTTTATTTTATTTTTTACTTTATTTTTAAGCGGACAAAAAAAATCAAGCTTTTTATTAAATTTAGCTCTGTTTATCCGTAATGGTGAGTCCACACTAGGCAAACTTTTGTGCATACACGTTTTGACCAGAGCTGACTCAACACTGCGAGAACCCTCGGTCGTTTCTTGACTACTTAAAGGATTGAAGACTGAAATCATGACTATATATATATATATATATATAATTCACAGCTATATTCAGTCTTTACTGGATGAGGCCTCTCCCGGGGAGAGGAGTTTGTCTACGACTGGTGGGAGAGCAAACGTTGGGAGAGGAGAACCAAGGCTTTCAACTGATCTCTACTGTCCTTTAATCACAGCAGCTTCCCAGTTGCATCACGATGTTGCGTGGACACTGTTCCAGATCCTTTCGCGTTGAAAATAAACTTGACAGTTCCGGGATCCCCCACGATAGAGTCAGCGACGGTAACCACTAGACCAGCAGTGCTGTCATGTATGTACTGTTACGTTGACTCAATGCAGGGTTTATAGAACTATCTATAGGTTGTGTCAGACGTGACGTCATTGGCTGAAGCAAGTATATTAGAATAAGATGATAGGCCAAAATTAAAAATAAAACTGAATCCTAACGTAGCAACTTGGTGTCAACAGTCAGAATCTACGAGAGTGTTGTTTATTCGTAACTTTACATATTAATATACTAATTTGGTTAAAATACTATTAATTAAACAGCACAAAAAAGGAGTAAAACCTCGGATTTATAAACTGATCATCTTTATTTTAAGTCTTGTGAGCAATTCAACTTTCAGTTCGTGACCATCAGTTCTGCAATACCTTGTTACGTTTATATTGATATTGTAAATGTGTATATTCGTTTCCACATGCTCTTTTCTTTTTTAACGACCTTTTGTCAACGCTGAAACAAATTTAGTTAGACCTTATTTTTGTTTTTCTACTGAATATTGAAACAAACATAATTACATTTGAATAACCTAATTACCTCCACAAAATACGCAGATGACATGACTGTTCAAATGCATTTATACTTTACATTTTTCACCTATTTTTAATGGCTTTAAACCTAACTCTTGCCTGTACTGTTTTATAACCGTAATTGTGCTCCACACACAGACTAGTGCCTGGAAAAAGAACAATTTATTATTCATCTTTGTTTTGTGTTATTACTAGAAAGCAGATGTTAATGTTCTGAAAGTTAACTGCAAACCTTTACTTTTATGGACGCATACAAAACAGGATAGGTATGTATGATGTAGTAGGTTACAAACGGAGAGAAGCAAAATGGAATGTTTAAAAGTTGTGTCATAATACGTCATTCCATAGCATACGTACGAAAGGAGTACAATATTCGATCGTAATATCTTTTACAGCTCCTAACCCATATTACCACTTGAACCCATGGATCTCGATACGGGAGACGGATCTACTTTTAGTGACCCGAAATTGAAGCCAGCACAAACCATGATCGCCTGGAAAGTGAAATTGATTTAAAAAGACAACTGAACATCACATTCCGAACAATACCTTATTTTAAATATTCCAATCTTTCTCCTCTCTTCCTTAGCTAGATCTTTATCCATTCTTTGCTTCCACACACCCAGGCATAGGCCAACCAATAAGACGCAACTAAATTCCAATTCACCAGGCAAGATTAATCGAAAACTGGCGTCAAGTTGACCCAGCTTAATTGTATTGGGCCAGTCGATCCGTCTACCGTATCTAAGTCCATGACTTGAACTGACATATTATAGTGGAGTTTTCTTTCTGTCGTAAAATAAAGAGCTTGAAGTATCTGCAAATAAGTTCACATTTTTTGTTGGTCGTATTCTATTAGAATAACAGGCAATATTTTGATTTAATTTGTTGATATTAGTGCTACAGACAGCTACGTAGCCAACAGAAACATATCACAATTTTCGTGCAACACATGTTTCACGTTATAATAATTTAGTTAGTGTACTTGGGAGAAAGTCACAAATATTATGAATAATAATTATGAATATTATGAACATAATATTCAATTTTCGATTAAATTATTTTATTGACTGGCTAAACAAAGAATTATTAGAACTTTGAACTTTCAATCAATCAGGATTCCTAGTTCGATGTAATGGTATTCCGTAAATTTTCTCCTTATGATAATGTTTCTAAGTGCAGCGGTGTAGATCACCTCCGCCATCTTGGTATGACCATTCCATTAATGTACATGGGAATCGTATTACTCGTCTTGTGTCTCTCAGAAGTGGAATATTTAAGTTCCGCTTTCACGAAATTTGTCTTTGAGGTTATTTTGACTCTTGTATAGTTTTGGTTTGTGAAGTATCTTCAAATATATAAGTATAATGTATTATTAATAGTTTGCTATATAAATCACAATATGTTGACAGGAAATTAGACTGTTCGTATGTAAAACATTGCATTTCTATAAAATAGCATGAGTAAAAGAGAGCATGACGATAAACTGGGCGAAAACAGAAGTTAAAAGTATGCTCCTGAAAGAGATAAGACGAGTAAAACAATTCCCATGTAAATCAATGGAAAGTGCGTACCAAGATGGAGGGGGTGATCTACACCGTTGAACTTAATAAAAGTGATACGATTTCAGGTGACGATATAATCTTATAAACCTTACTTGAACCCATCGAGCTCTATAGGTAACGATACTGGAGTGCTGTGTACACTGTTAAAAAGGTTTATTCAAAAACGAAAAAAAAATCTCGAATTTGAGAAAATTTTGGGCTCAATCTGGCTCCGACTAAATTTTGCTCAATTTTGAACATGTAATAGTGCTCAAAAAATGAGAAAATATTTCTCGGATAATGAGAAAAAAAAGTCTCAAACATGAGGTAAAACTACTCGAAAATGAGTTTAAATTTCGGCTCAAAAATGAGAAAAGTTGGAACTATTTTCAGAAATGAGAAGAAATATATTCAAAAGTGACGAAGCAAATGCTCAAAATGTTGGGAACGTAAAGACTCAAAAGATAGCTCCGCAGCTACGAAAATGAGAAAATAGTTAGTCAAAATTGAGAGCATTTGTGTCAAAGTTTTGAGAGGGTAATCACTCAAAATCGATATGAGAGCTAAAAAAAAGGACAAAATAGTTATTCGAAATTGAGAGAAATATATTCACATTGTGAGAAGGAATTTACTCAAAATGACGTTGAGAGCGAATGAAGATGAGAAAATATGTATTCAAAATTGTCCCAAGTATAACCTGTAGTAGGATTACAGAGTACAGACCTCTAACAAACAGTAGAGACTGGAGAGAGAACCGTATCCGTGATCGCACCAGTGTTTCTCAGCTCGTTTCTGCAATCACAGAAAAGCCCTCTCCTACGTCTAACTAAAGACAAACGCAGACGGCAAAGATAAAAATATTTATTGAACAGAGGATAAGTATAAATATACCCTATACATGCTGCATTTATTTTTTTTTAATTATTTTTTGTCGTACCGTTTAAAGGGCTACACCCTTTCTTCGGTTTTTTTGTTTTGTGTAACTTTTCAGGTAATTGTATATGTTTATTGGTCTATGAGCTGTATTCACATTTTTATTGCATGTGCATTTTCTCTGTGAGATGTTTTGTAGTATTTAGTTTATTCTTGCATGCTTTTGGTGCTTTATGATGTTTTTTTTCTCCCTCTCTCTCTGATATTTCAGTATCATATAATAGGTGAAAGTGCAGTGCAATGCTCCGACGCCATATATTTTGGAGGTATGTTTAAGTATTATGGCATTTAATCGTCAGGTTTCGTGGCGATACGGGTACGATGAATGCATTATGTTGTCACTTACTTTTCAGGGTTATTGTGCTTGTGATGAGTAAATGTCCCGTGAAAGTTCTTGTGGTCTATATATGGCGAAGATGTCTTGGTCTGGG
>JAGDQP010055666.1:0-13093 GCA_022664845.1 Lepisma saccharinum
TTGCATCATTTCGGATGTAGAGGTGGGGGAAAGTAAAAGTAAGAGCGGTGTAGGTCGGATAGCAAGAACAGCAGAGATGGCGGTCCAGGACAACGTGACACTGTCCGGACTCAGGCTTCAATATTCGACAGGGTCAGTTATTGATGCGACGTGTGAACGCTTCCATTGAAAACCATGGGAGCATTTAGAACATTTACTATGATTAAACTAGAGGTAAGTAAGCTATTGCTGTGTTGTACGTATGTTGGCTACAAAATCACTCTTACTGAGAGCGAAGTGTGCATTTCTGGCCATAATTACTCTACAGGTTATCATTCGTGCTCCGCGTGTCTCGCATGACTTGGCCGATCACCTGTGTGTTTGCAGTCCTTCCTGATCATTTCAGTCATTCACTTTGTGAGCATTCGTCGTAGTTGTCTACGTTACTTGTTACGAACGAAACTTTAGGCCGAGGGATGTACACTTGTACAGTCTCGGTCATGCGACAGAACCATCAACGACCAGGCTGCTCCTGCTTATTGAGACACCTCTGTCTGCGAAGCTATGTATAGTACAGTTTTTTGGAACTGTACTGGAATCACCTCCCACAATTGGTCCATATCCTTCTGTTCAGTTTGTCAACAGTCGATTTTGGACTCCAAGTTGACAACCCTGTATCTCTCACACGAAGCGAAATTCGAAAATATGCCAGAGGATTTTTTTCTTGTTTTGATCTCAGGAATTACCTTCCGAAGTTTCTCTATATCTTTCTGTTCAGTTACAATTATCAACAGTCGATATTAGATTCCAACTTGGCAACCCTGTATCTCTTACACGAAGCGAAATTCGAGAATTTGCAAGAGGATTTTTTATTTATCTTATTTTGATTTCAGGAATCACCTACCGAAGTTTTTCCACATCTTTTGGGTTCACCCTGTATAATCTTCGTTTTCCCCCATCCGAGCTACATGGCCTGCCCTTCCTTAGTCGTCGCGATTTAATTATTCTCACATCTGGTGAATCGTACAGTCCATGGAGTTCTTCATTCTGCAGTCTCCTCCATTCTCCAGTCATCTCGACCCGTATATCTTTCTCAAAACCTTATTTTCAAACACACGAAATTTACGTTCATCTGCTAGGGTCGCACTCCAACTTTCGCAACCGTCAAGTATTACCGGCAAAATAACTGTTCTGTATATTTTCAATTTCAATTTCTTGATATTAATCGCGATGTTTAAAGTTTTTGGACTGAATAGAAACATGCGTTGCCCGATACTAAACGATTTCTCATTTCTTCCGTGACCTCGTTTTTGCTTGTTACATATGTTCCGAAGTACTTAAATTTGTTTACTTCTCTATGTTCTCATTCTTAATTGTTATGTAGCTATTTCCGTTATTCCTTGTGTTTCGTCTCATTATCATGTATTTTTTTTTCTCTATGTTTACCTGTAGACCTATCTCATCGCACGCTTCCACTAAGACATCAAGGTTACTTTGTAGTGCCCCTGTGTCTTCCCCTATTAAATCTACATCATCCGTGTACACGAACAGTTGATTCAAGCCGTATAATGTCCCTTTTTGTCTTCTTATTTTTAAAATCGCATATTCTAAAGCAAAGTTGAACAGGCGTGGTGACAAAGTCACCTTGTCTCAATCCGTTGCGAATCTTGAAACAATCTGACATATTACCTACCGTACTCTGCTTTTGGGGTCGCTGAGACACATCCTCAAAAGTTGAACAAGTTTCTTCGGAATTCCAAATTGTACCAAGATGCTGTATAGCTTTTCCCTTTTAATAGAATCATAAGCCTTCTTAAAATCAATGAATAGCTGGTGAACCGTCCCATTGTATTCCCATTTCTTCTCCAAAATTTGTCTGAAGGCGAAAATCTGGTCCAACGTGGATCTATTTCTTCTAAATCCACGGTGATCTCCAATTATTTCATCTACGTATACATTTAGACGTGTTAACAGAATATTACTTAATACTTTGGAACAGATTGGAAGTACGATATTCCGCGGTAATTATTACAATCCGATTTATCGCCTTTTTTGTAGATCGGAACTATTATTGAGGTTTTCCATCCCTTTTGAAGCTCCTCCTTTCTCCATATAGCACTTATCAATTTAAGTAGTTCCTTGATTAGTGTCGTTCCTCCCGCTTTAATAAATTCGGCTGGAATATTGTCTATTAATGGTGATTTGAAATTTTTCAATTTCTTTACCGACATTTTGACCTCGATCTCACTAGATTCGGGTATCCACGGTTCTGCGATATGGATTTTAAATTCTTCTATTTGTTACGCGTTGTGTATATTAAGAAGTTTGTCGAAATAATTTTTCCACTTGGGAAATGAATTTTCGGGCAGTGTTCCAAGAGCAATTCTGGTATATTATAATTAAGTGCGTTTAGATGTGAACACTGGAAAGATTAGAAACTCCACAATAGCATTGGCAGGTACTTAAAAGTACAGAAAGTTCAGCGACTGCCCGTGCATTCAAACTTGCGCTAGTCTGCAGTCTTTATTGTCCTTGCAGCAGTTTTTGCCTTTACGTGCTCCTTATGTGCTGACATGCTGTTTTGTCGTGGGCTGCAGGCAGAAGTAACAGCTTCCCTAGCGCATATGCAGCTGTGTGAAGCTGCATGGATAAGGCCTGTCGGATTTTTAGAACTCAGCATTGTCCTCGTCCATCATTGGAGGCAACAGAGAATTGATTCTTCGTTACTGAATAATTCTTTACCGATTGGCATACTATCTAAACAGGCACAACAGGCGCGGTATAAAAGTAATAAGAAATATAGGGAAGAACATGCCAGGAAATATTTCCACAAGCAAATTACCCTTCAGTTCAGTTGAGAAGATCAGCGGTGTAGTGGAGCCAGGGCGGACCAGGACGCCGCCCTGGTACATTTTTTAGACGTCAGGGAGCACCCTGTCTGTCTGTGTTGCTTAATTTGTTATTTTTCAACATAATTCTTTTTTAGATAGAAAGTAACTAGAACAAACATTGTCAGACACTATATCGGGACATCTGGTAGCCTTACATTATACAAATTTGTTTTCTAGAAGTGGCTTTGCTGACGAATACGACTGATTGCTCTTGTAGTAGGAGTGGCATTAATGCCATCATAGATATACTGCAAAGGTATGTACACATTAATATAGGTGATACTTGCCATACTCATTCTCTAACAAACTGCTCATGTATCAAGTGCCCAGGTACTAGTTTTTAATCCATTATACCACTGATCAAGGTATTTGATAAATGACCTCTCCCATTTTTAAAAAGAAGTAAAGATTTGGATCAGGAAAGTCACCAACACTGACAAACGCGCGCATGCACAGGTGGGAGACATCTCGAACTGTTATGTATTGATTGCTTCACCGAGAGTTCGGGTCCGTTGTCATTTCCTGTGTGGTGACAATTTCTTGACCTTTAAGAAACATGCCCCTTTCCCGAAGTTTGGCAATGGTTCTGGAAACAATAACATACCACCAAATCCGAAATTTAGCACAGAAGGCTATCAGAATTTGTAACAGCCACCGGGTCACGCTTCCAGAGGAAGTAGCGGCAGCCGTCACTAGCGTGCCCCACAGATGGCGTGCAACACTGCGAACTTTAGAAAATTGTGTTCTTCGTTATTTTAATTATTAATAATAGTATAACCTTAAGTAAAGGGACCTAGATACTTGATCATTGACAAAGACATTTTGTTAATTAATTATTTATAATAAGTGAATAATTAAGTGTTAAAGTACAACGTTATTGTGCCGACCAGCATAACCTGGCGCAGCACGTTCTGCTTTGTAGATAGTACCGAAGCACAAATATACGTGCGCCAACTAGTAAATTGTTGGTTTATTTCAATCAATACTTCACCTCTTCCTATTGCGAGAGACTGTGATAGTCTCTTGGTGGAAGCTGCCTCTTAGTGTTGTGAGGGACACCCCATCTCTTGGAAATTCGAAAGTAGTAATCTCTTGGTGGACATGGGCCTGCTCGGTGAGAGTGTTGTGCACTCTTGGTATATGCGAGAGGCTGTTCCTTGGTTTTCCGCCTCTTGGGAAGTACAAGAGATTAAATTAGATCTCTGATTATTCGAGAGACCAATAAACTCTTATTAAGGGATTTCCTGTTGGTGCGGAAATCTCTTGTCCTAGTAAGAAGTCAACGTGGAAGCATACCTCGTCTCTGGGGAATCCCTAGGTGTCATCCCGTCATCAGGAGAAGCTGTCTTGTCATGTTTCAAGGCATCTTGAAGATGGAACGCCTGTTATTAACCTTTTGTGGTAGTTCTGAGGCCGCGACTGTTCGGAAGAGTCCTGAAACTGCTACTGGCACTCGAAGCAGGGATGCAGGAACAGTTATATATGGCGGCCGAGTAGGGAACCGATGGGGTCTCCCCTACGCCCCAGGGGACGCAGCAGGTCCATAGTCCTGGGAAGATGAAGGAAGAGAAACCTGAACAAGACATCAGGAACACTGAGGACAGGAAGATATCTAAGCTTGAAGACTCTGGAATTGACATACAAGAAGAAATGATGCCAGTGATGTCACAAGGAGTTTTACGCAGTATATGAGAATGAACGCTGTACTGTCACCAGAGAAGCATGGAAATGTGAGGAATGTGCTCAGATCCACCAAGACGATGCAGGGAGAAAAAAGCAGAAGGTAAAAGGTCAAAATCCAGTGGAGTACGACCTAACGAAGATTTTTTAAGACCCTCAGTAAATTAATCATGGAGAACATGAAAGAAATGAAAGAAGTGTCCCAGAGTATGCGCGAAATGAAGGAAGACTCAAGTAAAACGGAAGAAAAAATGTCACAGAGTATGAAAGAAAACTTGAGCCAACTGGAGGAGAAGATGTCTCATAGGATAAGCGAAATAAATGGAAACCTGAATAGCATGGTCGAAGAGATGTCTCAGAATATCCAGAGAACGAATGAAAAAATTGAGGAAAATACAAGTCGAATCGAGAACAAAATTGGTCAGATGACAAATGAGTTAAGGTAAGCTGTAAAGATTGTCATCCTGCAGGTTAAAGATGATGTAAAGCGATTACACAAGAAACATGACGAACTAGAAGATTGAGTTCAAAAGTTGCAGAAGGAGCAATTGGCAGTCCAAATGAAAGGAGAAGAGACCTAAACCAAGACAGAAGCAATAACTGAAGAGAGCTTGGTGGAACGGGAGCCAAGGAAGAACAAGTCCACAAAAAAATTGAAGATGTCGTGGAGGAGAAAGTTGGAGTAGTAAAAGTCCAAATAATGCTCAAATGGAATCATGTATCAAAGAAGTCAAGCCGGATATCCAGAAGTTGACAGAAATCCAGGAAGAAAATTTACAACTCAGTCGGGATAAACAATTGACGATACCATCGAGGTCAGTCAGTGGTACCAGTGAACGAAAGAAATCTGGAGTGGATGACTCAGAAGAAGAGATGCTTGTCAAGGAAACTAGGCAAAAGATGGTAAATAGGAAGCAATGTGACAAATACAAAAGTTCGCGCACATGCAGGAAATCTACATCGATGGAGGTGCAGCACCCAATTAAAGGGGAATCTGCAGAGGAGTCCGACGAAAGCGGGTATTCAGGACCAAGCTGTTATAGTATGTCATCTGGAGACGATAATCGTCAGAAGGGATATAAATGCCGGTGCCCAACCCAGCATGGTACGCGAAAAAACAACCAAGTTCAAAGGAAACGGAGATCTCCATGTTCGGTTGACAGAATTTCATTCTTTTACTACCTACGTAGCGACGAGAGGAGATATGTCAGCGAAGTCTTTCATTAATCAATTCGAAAGAGAAGTATCATTGGTCAGGATTCCTCGCAGTCAATGGATACAGATTGAGAGGACAAGCACAATCGTGGTACCAGTCTAAATTAGATAAGTTTGAAAATTATGAAGATTTCCGCCATCATTTCCTACAATATTACACTCTGATTATAAGAAGTGCATGATTGGCCCAGTTGAAGACTACTTGTTATAATGGGAAATATGATGTGAAGTTTGGAAAAGTTCGTGACAAGTCAGTATAATCAAATGCGGGAACTGGAGTTCGGAAGAACAAATATGCATTGCATTTTATCTATATTACCCGGATCTGTTCGAAAAGTGTTTGCTACAATGAGTCATCTCACGTTGCTGAAAGTCCTGGACGTTATCCGAAAGTTGGAGGTAATTCCCAAAGAGTCATGGGAACGTAATATTCAGCCTTACAGAAAAGGTTATGACGAGAACCCCAAGAACCAATTCGTCACAATACCTGTCAATGAGGCAGAGACAACGCCCAACAAAGAAAACGAAGAACTGGTGTGTACACGACCGCAGAATGACAGCCATGAACCAGGGAGAAGAGACCATAGAAGGAAGGACTGACGAAGGTATCGATGGCGAGGGTCAGATGGTGAAAGCTCACCCAATGGACGACTGGAACCAGAGGCGCCTGACGAACGTACCTGGAAGGATCGTCGAGAAGTTCAAGACAACACAGGGACAACCAGCCCGATTCAAGAAACTAAAAGACCGGGCGCTGTCACGTTGCAGACCCAGTAGATGACTGGAAACACTGTAAATTCAGCATATAGTGTATCATAGCGTGTATGTGTATGTGAGCTGCGAAAGCGTGTGTGAGAAGGGTGGACACGCTTACCGATCATCGATGACGATACTGATCATTGAGTATTTCTGTTGTACCAGGTGTAAATATCTTGAAGACAATGTACAGACTTGACGCCGTTGACGTTCGCTAGTAGTATTGTATCGCTATAGTAACCCCAGAGTGCGATCCCCGATAAAGAAGATTGTCAAGGAGAAGTCACGGAGTGAGGAGGCTAGACTCTTGAACTGTAGTACCCTCATGAGGAGGAGGAAGAAGTCTTCGGATGGAAGTGGATCTAGCACGGAAGGTAAGGCACCGAAGAGGAGGAAGGAATCTCCGGAGGTGAAAGGACGCAGCACAGGAAGCAGGGTACAGCGAAGAAGTGAGGAAGAGTGCCCTACAGAACGATTTCCTGCGACGTAGATGTTAGGACAAGAGAATGGAACACCACGTAGCTGATGGAAGAACAAGGGAAGAAGAATTGTCACCGAATGCCGGAGAAACTGCAACCACCTGGCGACGAGTGAAGTTTACAGTGTCAAGTGATCATGAATGTCTCTCTAGAAGTTCAGTATCGTGATGGTGATATTGGTTATAAGTGGAGCCATTACGCACACAAGGAGAGAAGCCGTCATCCTTGATGTGGAAAATCATTTGGTTAGTGCCTTAACGGTGAATCGTGTGACTGATGTGGTAAACAGTTTGAGCAGTTCACGGCGCAGGGGTTCGGAGCCCGTTCGGGAGCCACGTTTAACAGCTACCTGGTCACGCTTCCAGAGGAAGTAGCGGCAGTCGTCACTAGCGTGCCTCACTGAGAACTTTAGAAAATTATGTTCTTCGTTATTTTAATTATTATTAATAATAGTATAACCTTAAGTAAAGGGACTTAGATACTTGATCATTGACAAAGACATTTTGTTAATTGTTTATAGTACAACGTTTGCTATAGTTTATTGTGCCGACTAGCATAACCTGGCGGAGCACGTTCTGCTTTGTAGATCGTACCGAAGCACATATATACGCGCGCGAACTAGTAAACTGTTCATTTATTTTAATCAATACTTCACCTCTTCCTATTGCGAGAGGCTGTGATAGTCTCTTGGTGGAAGCGAGACGCTGCCCCTTGGTGTTGCGAGGGACACTCCCCCTCTTGGAAATTGGAGAGTAGTGATCTCTTGATGGACACAAGAGCTATATTCTCTTGCTGGGCGAGAGTTGTGCACTCTTGGTATATGCGAGAGGCTGCCCCTTGGTTTCCCCCGCCTCTTGGGAAGTATGAGAGATTAAACTAGATATCTCGGATTATTCGAGAGACCAATAAACTCTTATTAAGGGATTTCCTGTTGGTGCGGAAATCTCTTGTCCTAGTAAGAAGTCAACGTGAAAGCATACCTCGTCTCTGCGGAATCCCTAGGTGTCATTTCGTAATCAGAAGAAGCTGTCTTGTTTCAAGGCATCTTGAAGGCGGAACTACTGTCATCAACCTTCTGTGGAAGTTCTGAGGCCGCGACTGTTCGGAGGAGTCCTGAAACTGCCACTGGTGCTCGTAGCAGGGATGCAGGAACCGTTACAAATTCTACATTCTTTTGTTAGAACGTATCTGTGCAAGAATGGGTTTTCAACCTATGTTTCTACAAAAGCGAAGTAACGCAACAGACAGGATGCTAAGCCTGATATGCGACTAGAACTCTCTTAGATATACGTGAAAGAACTTTGCATGGGCAGGAAACAACTGGATTCGTCACACTGAGGTAAGTAAATTAAGAATTTTATATTAGGAAAAATGCTCGTGCTTTGTAAATTTTCTATGTTCTTTGATTGTTACTGTTCTTCATGAGAAATACTAGCATATTAGAAAAAGCTCAGTGTTACCTTTACTGTTTACAAACAAATTTCTCAGTAATGAACTTCCCCATTAAATATGCTTTTTCTAATTTCTATTCTTTTCTGCGTTGAATTTTATAATTTTGGTCTAAGATGGTTCCATCTTAGGGATGATGTCCCTCCATAACCACTTCCCGAAGCTAGGGGTTGGGAAGTAGCGGTTAAGACCTTACTTGAGATACCATCCAAGCATTCGCCTGATCAACTGAGGAAAACCTCAGTCAAGTTATCTGGCGGCGATTGAACTTAATTGTCTTCCCAATACTGATACGGGTTTGTGAGGTTACTAACTGGGCCACGATGTTTCGGTCATTGGATAGTATATTGATCAAAATATTTAGGCCTTCACAGCGTCGTATTTGGATTAAAAGGGCTCCGTGGCCCAAGAAGTTTGAGAACCACTGACTTGAACCCAACATTTAACGATTATTGAACATTGTAGTTACTACAAAGATGAAAAACACACGAATCTTTTCGATACCTCTTTCAAGAATGAAATGGTTCAAACAGAAATGTTGTTCGCACCATGAACATCGGGTTCGAGTCAGATATACACATTTTGAACGATTAGTGAGTTCAAATCTAAACCCGAATTCGGCTGGACTTTCGAGCGGAATGTACCCATTAGGAGATCTGTTCCCAGTTTACACCATGCGTATTGGAACATGTCAATATATAGCGAAGAACAGAATCGATTTTATGTTATCGACTGAAACCTTCTCTCGTTATCTTGCTGAAAAATTTGTAAATCTTTTAATGAAAGGCGTACATGATGTTGAAGTGTCTTCATTATAATTTCTCCACGGACCAAAACCATAAGAATCCCAAGGTTGAATCATACTGGTTTCTTGGGAAATTCTCAACAATTACTACTTTGTTAGTCCCATCGCTTCACAGATAGCTGTTTTATGTTTCAACGTGATTAGTCTTATTATGCTGTACTGTAAGAATTTCGTAAAGATAACAATTTTTCCTCGAATGTTTCAAGTTCGAAAAAAGTGATGTTAGGATTTCATTGGGGTTATTATTTTAGTTTATTATAATCAGTAAAACTTTGTAAACTTTATTTTTATATGGGCCAGTCTAGTAACTTAGGACTGCGGCCCGTCACGATTCGCCCTTTAGCTGTAAAAATCCACACCCATGCCCCTACAGGAACTAGAACCCGGGACCTTCGAGCAAATGGCCAATTTATAATCAGTATTAGATGTGTATATGCCATTCTTCCCAGTCAATCAGCTACTTGATCCAAGCCCAGGTTTTAGGTATTCCATATGAAGTGCTTGAATTGACATATTTTTTCGATAAATGATACGCATGTACCGGAGGTCCAACAGGCAAGAGGACTTTAGTGAGAGGGAAGCGAAGTTTCCTAAAAGACAAATATCCCCCGTTGCCCGCCAATTCAAGCCCTGTCCATATGTACTAATTTCGAAATAATTATGCAGGTAAATTTAATACAACACTGAACGATAGAATCCTTCAAACAAAACGCTATCATCATAATCATCTGATTTTTACGAGTATAACAGTTACAAACAGTACTTATTAACACAGAAAATACAGGTCTCCTATATTGAATACGTGATTACAACTTGAGATTTCTGAAGTACTTTTATGAACACTATACATGTGCAAACTGCTTATGGAATAAACCTTATGGTAGAAGATATTTAAGTTGACATGATTATCTTCCGGAATATTGCCTTCTGAAATTCAAATTTATTTATTCAAAATAAATAAATAAATAAACTGTATATACCAATGTTACGCACGGAGGTCGTACAATCGGAATTGCAATTTTGTAATCACTTTTTTACTAGCTTCCGATCTGTTTACGGTTTCATCCAACTTAAAATTTCTTCAGCAAAGGGCACGTACAAGGAATTGCAAAAGGGGAACGAAGGTAATAGTAGTTTTGTAGAACAGGGGTTGTTCAAAATTACGTAAGCTCATTTTTAGTCATTTTAGAACCCCCTTCGCTTGTGCTTACGTAAGGCCAGGCAAATTTCTTATCCTTATTTCGTAGTAAAAAAAAAAAACTGTTCAAATATACACTATGTTTCTAAGAGAATCTTGCGTAGGCAGTGCTCTGATCCTCCTTCCAGATTGCCAAATAAAATAAGCAAAGCTGAACCCTTTGATTGCTTACGTAATACTTGAACGACCTAATAGTGTAAACACCTACTTTTCCAATACGAATTTGTGGCTTGTAACACGTAAGCACCGAAGTGCAATTTAAATAAATGATGGTTTTAAAAAAAGGAAGTTATCTTACTGAAAAATACACAAAAATTAAGCGCTGACGTGAACGGGAAACCCGGATCTCCAAGTTATCAGTTGGATGTTTCAACTTGTACACTACCACGACATGCCAACCCAAGCGGTAACCGAGAGATCATGGCAACGACCATTTCCTTTTGAGTGTTTGTCAACAATTACCATGCACGAAGTCTTTGCGAACAGGTAACTAAACTTACTTTAGCTCCTTTCTTATCACCTTCTGTTCTTACACCCAACAATCGCTTCAATAAATAGTACGAAATTTCGAGTTCAATGAAAATCTTCGGTAAGGCTCCAACAGCACCCAAAACTTGACCAACCAATCGATCGGCTCTGCAAAGTGTGGGCTCTATCTTGGTGCCAACACCTGAAAGTAGAACATAAATATTTCAATCTTCTTTCTATCAACAACAGTCCAGAAATGAGAATTACTCTAGAAACAATGATAAACTGAATTATAGGCAAGGCATTGCTTCGAAACTGAACAGAAATATGCAGTAGAGCACAAAATCGAACCCCTTATATATTTGCTAAGCACTGCCCACGACGTTGTTCATTTGTGATTTTTTCTTCTAATCGAACACGAAGGGATCGGACCTACTAATACAGAAGGATGCGAATCAACATCGGTTTTGTACCCGAAGCAAAATGCAGGTCTAAAGACGACCATGCGATGCTACTTGACAGTAAAGCTATCTATCACCACCACTCCACCTCCCCTTCACGGTAGCTGGGCTACAGGACTTCACCATAAGTGCCCACAGTGCTGTGAAATTATGTCTAACTATTCAGTGTATATACATATACCACCAACACCACAATAAATAAATAAAAAACAAAAAAGAACACGTCATCAAATTTTGGAAGATATGCAATATACTTTTGATTCATAAAAATATTCCCTTGAACATTTTCCACTTTGTTAAAAACAGACTATAAATACCTGATAGTTTCAACCTGATAGCTATCGGCAACACAGAACTTGCACAAAGGAGGTGCATTTAGTGTTGAAAATGAAAGAATGTTTGTTTTTACAAAAACTTCAGTTTTTCTTTTAGAAAAAACAACCATAAGCCTTCGGTTTTTTAAAGCAATTTGTAATATTGCTAATGTATTCTTAATTAACTTTTATATACTTAATTAAGAAATACAACATAAATCAAGCCCTAGCTATTGTAAGATTACAAACATTTTTTTTGTATATGTGAAATTTCTTCCATACTGTATCTGCCCCAAACAGCTTAAACATCATTCAACACAATAGAAGTAAATTTTGGGTGTTCTCGACCTCAAGCACCCCAGTTCAGTATTGCCAGCCTATTTTAAAACTCAACTTATAGAAATGCCTCTATTAATGTAAATTACACGTGTGCATTGATTTATTTGACATGCATGTTCATTAGGTACTAGGACAGGTCATACAGGCACTCCAGGCGCTGTAGTTTGTCAGTGTTGACAAACGATTTTCAAAATTCTAGATTTCATATTTGTTACAGTTGGACGTATCCGCATTGATTTACACAAAATTTGACATGCACATTAGGTACTGGAACAGTTCATGTGGGTACTTCCGGGGCCGCAGTTGTCAGTGTTGCCAACCAATTTCAGAAAATATTTTTTTTTAAATTGCTTCCATATGGATAAACGTACCAGGACCAAATCTTATATTTACGTAGTGGACACATCATAGAGGTACTTCAAAGTCCCACAGTTAACAGTGTTGCCAATGAATTTTGAAATTAAATATTTACCACTTCCATACAGTTCGAGGTATCCACAACAAACTTTGAGCATACATATTCGACACAATCGAAAAATACTGTGGGTTTTCCTGTACCCCCAGAACCCAATTCTCAGCGTTGCCACCCTATTTTAAAATTCAATATTTTAAATGGCCCCCATACCGTTAGGTGCCGATAGCTATTACTGTACTTTAGAAAATGCGAAGGGGGAGCCGCAGGACGTGGCTACGTTAAGATATAATTTGAAATACGAGCCCTATTGATCTATTGCAACTCGCAATACTTCTCACAGCCCTATTGCAACAGACTCATTAGAAGAAATATATATGTAGTTGTTTGTTTGCAGGAGTATTCTTTATGGATTTATATAACGCTTTTTAGATATTCATATAACCTATTTTTTGTTGCATTGTCTGTATCTGTATATATATATATATATATATATATATATATATATTCACAGTATGAGGCAAGGCTAGGAGCCCGGGAAATAACCTGCTTCTGTTGAAGTGCAGATATATATGTTCGCGTTTACTAGTACATTGTGTTTCATTACAAAAGCTTGGGACATTGCTCCCTCATTTCCCGGGCTCCTA
>JAGDQP010055667.1:0-13093 GCA_022664845.1 Lepisma saccharinum
CTGCACATTTGCCTAAAGCTGTCCCTTTCATTAGCATTTTCAGACCTTTCCCTTAGCCCACGCCGAAAAACTGAGACGTAGTCACATCCTTGAAAAGCATGTACAAACAGAAGTTATTGAATGACGTTGACTCCCAAGCTACTCTGGACTGCTTGAACTTGCCACTGATGCGGGCTGCGCATTCGGTCAGGAATAAACATCCTTCTGTACAAGCCAAGAGGTTCTATAGCACCACTAAATTATACTGAGCTAAAGAAAATAAGGACAACTGCAGCTACATCCAGAATGCTTCCTGGTCTTCTGTGGCGACTATCACCATTTTTTGAAATTCCACGGTCTAACTGGTCTGGGTTCATGATCATGGTCCATAGAGGACCCTGGTAAATCAGCCACTCTCTTCCTGCCCGTAGTGAATATGAACCCTGCAGACTCATCCACTGTTTACTCAACTCTCATGTACCTCTGTGATCAATCAGAAGACCGTGCCACTCCGGGTGTTACATTCCACCAGCCGTTGTGGTGGAAGGCGAAAACAATTATTGCCAGGGAACTGGAAAGTAGCAAGTTGAAATACATGCGATTTACTACTATCCAAAATCTTCTGTATCTCCTCGTATAGGTCTTCGACTTCCTCCTCCGGGTGCGAGGTTGTTGGAGCATACACTTGTATAATTTCCATACTGTATCTCTTGTTTATCTTTATAACTACCCGTGCGATTCTATCTGAAACTCCTTCAATTTCTGTGATCCGCGACTTCAGGTCTTTATTAATTATAAAGCCAACGCCTGTCGCTTTTCCAGTTTCTGTTCCTTTGAAGTAGAACGTGTGACCTGACGGTAGTTCCAACTGTTCTTCATTCTTCCTCCACACTTCTGATAGTCCTATGATGTCCCACTTAATCCTCTTAAGTTCATTCTGCAGTTCTTCTAATTTGTCTTCTCCTGCAAGTGACTGACAGTTTAGAGTCGCCACGTATAGGTTCGTTCGATTTGCAGTGTCGGTGTCCTGGCAGTCTACAGTCCAAACCCGGGCATTTTGATCCTCTCACTTCCTGCAGGACTGACCGCTGACGATATATATATATATATATCTGTGTGTGGGTGTGTGTTTGTGTACAGGAACTTCACAAACACAATAGAAAGGTGGCAACGTTTCTCCAAAACGTTTTCACATAGTAGAGAAAATGGACACAGCGGAATGGTACGGGACTAGTGCTAAGGAGACGTTATATGTAAAAGATAGAAAGCGCCGAAATAAAAATTTGGTAGGTTGAAGCAAACGTTCGTTTTTTAAAATGCAAATCACAGGCGATTGGAGTTTTTTCCGCAGAATTTATATAAAAAAAATATATAAATGGCATGCCCATTTATTAGGGATATTTTTTTAACTCCTATACAATATATTAAAATTAAAGTAAATAAAATTCCAATAAAAACGGGGTAGAGGGGGCAACATTTTGTAGATATGCCTTGGGCGCTGAAGTACCTCACAACGGCTGTCTCGGAGTCATTTTACATACTCCTGTGCTGTAGCGCTATATGAAGCGTGACTATACTATTTTGAAATATAATAAATACACAGATATAATGGATGGTCAGAATCATGCGCAGAGAGAATACACTTGGTGATTGATTACTGCTTGCTTATACCGAGCCGCCGTAGCTCAGTGGTAGAACGTTGGTGTAACCATCGGGAGAGTCTGGGTTCGATCCCAGCCGCCGACCATCCGGACAGGTTTTTCGAGGGTTTTTCTTCAGTCACATCAGGCAAATGCCGGGATAGCACCTTCAACATACGCTCTGGCCGAAACCTTTCCCCTCCCCTATCCCGGCCTGAGCCTTAGATGCCTAAAGACCATAAGTAAAATTCAAATTCAACAGCTTGCTTGTAACAAATCAACCTGTGTTTGCACCAATGAAGAGCAGAGGCGTTTCTGTAGCCAAATTGAGTTCCAGTTGCTGAGATTAAACTTTAGTGTGTAAACCTATTGTAATGGAGTGGATATATTTTAAGAGGTTCGACTGGCTTTAGTCAGACCATGAAGTCCAATAAATGGTGAATTGTCTCTCAGTCTGAAATATTCTTTTCTTTCGGAAAGTTGACAGATGGAGCAAGTGTACTGCGTAACTAGAGGACTACGCTGCCAAATTATGTAAAGGTTTGTCTTTTAAATGCGGTTTACAACAACATCGTAGATATTTCTTACTCTTGCTCCCATATTACGTTTTACTAGAAATACAAGAATGGTCATTCTTTTAATGAATTAGACGTACCAAAGCTGGACACCCCGCGAAACACGTGTTTATTGAAACAGTGGAAAACTGTTGAGTGAAGTAATGAATCACGGTACACAAGTGGCGATCCGATGATAAGGTATGAGTGTGCAGAATGCCTGCTGAACATCTACCAGCCTGTATAGTGCCTGCTGACTGTGATAGTTTGGTAGTGGTGGGGTTACAGTGTGGTCATGTTTCACCTGGAGGGGGCTAGACCCCTTGTTGCTTTACTTACGTTTTAAGCCCTTTCCAGCTACCTACCAACCATCGCAGACTAGTTCGGGAACGAGCACCTGTCCATACTACAGGGATTGTGGGGGAGTGATTTGACGTAAACAACATCCTATTAATGGACTGGTCTGCGCAGAGTCCTGAGTTGAATTCGATAGAAGATCTCTGGGATGTTTTGGAGCGCCGACGTCGTGCTAGACCCCATCGACCCATATAGATACCTCATCTCATTTCGACGCTACGCTGCCATTCCACAGGAAACCTTCCGCCACCTGACTGAAAGTATGCCTGCAAAGTGCAGGCTGTCATCAAGGCTAAGGGTGGGCCAACACCGTATTGACTTCCAGTGTTCCCATTGGAGGGCGGCCCAAACTTGTACTTCATTTTCCGGTGGGTGTCTGGATACTTTCGATCACAATGCACAAATATACTCATTTAAGTTCTGCTCTTTGCAATTAGAAATCCGGGACACATACACATTGTAACAAAAAACTCTAAAAATTTTGAATAGGTTACAATCTGTAGATTCTTGGGGACAGGTATTCTGCATATGACCACAGTATGAACATATCAAGCGGGAGAATCAATGTAATACAGAAAAATCAATACAATCAAACAGATCAAGAAAATGCACTGAACTACTCTATTTATTCCCAACTTTACAAAAATATATTTCTTTATAAGACATTCTTTACAAAAAAAAAAACAACGTATAATTCATACAAAATATAAAAAAAAACTATATACGGATATACAATAACAAGTTCGCCCAATAAACTGTTGTGACACAATTCGTACATTAAACTGTTCATAACATTGTCAACACTATATATATATATATATATATATATGCAAAAGAGAACCTCTAGACTCTTTCAATCTTATTCATCAGCGTATTTCATTAACTTGCAAGTATTACCTACCGTCTTCATCCCACACAAATACTCTTTTCCAGAAAATGATCACATGTTAGCACTTTAGTTACAAACGACAATCCACAGGAAGTCCATGTGTTTACTCAGTCTCATCGTAAATGAGCTGCACGACTCAGTCCCCACTCATACATATCGTACTAGAGTAGACTTACCAGATTTAACCGGGACACTAAACATAACGAATGTCAACACGCAGATTAGCAATGAAAATTTGGTAAGCAATCATTGCTTCTTTAGCTCGTAAATCAAAGTCCTAAAACCGTCCGGGACATCTCCTCAAAACGGGAATTGTCCCGGTGAAATCGGAACGTCTCCTCAAACCCGGGACTGTCCCGGTGAAATCGGAACGTCTGGCAAGCTAATACTAAGGGGGTGCCCACACTAAACGAAATTTTTACGTGGCGCTCTACGTGTTATACCGTTCGGTATTGTGAGTGTATAGTTTACCGTGCAGGTATATCAAGCGGTATTATTCTGTTTGAACCGATCGTTGTACGATTCAGTATTGGTGAAATTTTGATTTCTTTCTGAGGAAAACTTCAGCTTTCAACTATTGTTAGGCTTTGGCAGGTCCCGATTCAAAAATGGTGTTCGTTGAAGACCCACAAGGAGCTTCTTGGCCTTTGTTGAAGACTATACGCAGAAATAATACCAAGAACGTTTGCCAGGATTAAATCGGCGCCATGGACTATTAACGGAATATTAATAAATAAACCGTGTGACCACAAAATTTGCGCCTCTTAGAGGACCTGAAACAATGAATAAATGTCCCACTAATATTTGCAGTGATTTAAAGGAGCGAATTCTTAATGGTCAAGCTTCCGTTCAAATGTAGTGACGGAGAATGAGTTGTCTTTCCATCCTTTGTTTGTTGCGCTTAGGCACCAATAAAATCACCAAACTTGGTTGAAATACAGAAAGAAAAAAAAAAGCTTGCCTTTACAATGATCCAATTTACACAAAATAACGTCACTTGGGAAACTGGCAGAAAACTACACTCACGAGATCTCGTGGTCGTTATCCCTAACTAGAACGTGCACGCGCGCCACTTTTAAATTACGTCTACTTTTGGGTACCTTCTAGTACATGTTATATAGAAAAACACCATCTGCATCATATTTAAACATAACCTGTATGAGCAATTGTATTATGTCATTAATGTGCTCGGAAACTGGCAAGTTCTCAGATATTATATACAAATTTAAGATCTATTAACTTGTCACAAAACAAATTTTGGAATCATCGCTAGTAATAAAGTATAAATGGCTGCCGTACGAGTCGATACGCTAATATTTTTTTTAAAAGAAAGAAGAAAGGATCTTGGGAACATACTCTTCAATTTTTTGTTCAAATGGATTCCACAGAAAGCGAGCATGCTAATCTCAGCTAAGGAGTTTTTGTACGAATTAACGAAACACTTCATCGTACGAGTACATTCTTCAGCTTTATAATGTTTAATCATATCATCAACAGACGAAAAACGCTATCTCGTGTTTCTAGATGACTTCTGTATAGGAATCCAAGACCCAAGGACTCATTCTGTTCACTAGGAAGCAAGTAATAACCACTACACTTAAAAGATGGCAGCACTATCTCCGTATATGTGTAATGTATTTTAATCGTTGCACGAAATTCCATTGCTGCTCCTACAAATTCAAGCCTAGAGAGTTCTAACTTTTCAGGGAAGAAACCAATTCAAGAGTTCGATCAATGTCGATATTTCATTTTCTCTTTTGTTCACTGTTGAAAGAACTTCATTGTTATGGTTTACGATATTCATAATAATAATGAAGCGATTTCAACAATGAACAAAAACGAAAATAAAAAAGATCGGCATTGACCGAATTCTTGAATTGGTTATGACCTTTCTTCCCTGAAAGTTTGAACTCTCTAGGCTTCAATTTGTAGGAGCAGCATTGAAATTTCGTGTAACGATGCAAATACATTGCACATACACAGAGACAGTGCTGCCATCTTTTCTTGGGAGATCATTGCTTTACATTAAACTTAATTAAGTAAGACTCTAAACAGAATTTAGGAATGTGTTTGCTCAAGGAAAAGATAATAAAAAAACGTATTTCAATACGCAATATCAACTTTTATATTCTCCCTGCGAAGAATGATTTTTGAGCAAGCAGCAAACATACAATAGTATCGATTGTTTCTTCAGAGTAGCAAACAAACAATGCATATTATACTTTATGTCAACTAATTTATTTTAGTATCGAAATATATATAAACTTTGTGACTGTTTTAAGCAGTTTCCAATTTCAATTTTCTGTCCCTTGCTTAAATTTACAGATCAGTCTTACCAAACGCAACAATTTCATGTAAGTTGCTATAATAAGATTAGATCTACCATCCAGATCTTCAATGAACCACTGTTGTAGCTCGTTAAATCATAAACCACTACTTCATTACTACTTTCGAACGACAGCGAACGTTTTATACAGGGTGACTCAGCGAAAACTTCCCATCCACATTTATTTTGTAGTCGATTGGTTTCTTTGAAAACATCAATTTTTATTTCAAGCGAAACTTGTCACGAAGATAAATTTAAAAAAGTTGCTCTATTCTTAAGTCGTCCCCTTAATGTCCAATTTTTGGCAAAATGGAGTTAACACTGCAGTTAAAGACCTTGTACTGAAGGGCATCAACCTCAAAACGTACTATCTCACAGAACGGCTTCCAGTGGCTAGGAATATTAGAAATGTCAGGCATTTATACAGATTTTAAATGGAACTTCAAATTTTAACGCTGGTTTTTCTCAACAGTAGCTGAAGTGGACATAGTAACTCTTCGTTCTACGATAACGCTCTTAAATTATTCTTTTCAAATGACACGGATGAGGTAGTCGGTCGAGTGTTCGCCTTGTAACTGGGAGGACCCAGGATCGATTCCCGGTGCCAATCATCCAGACAGGTTTTCCTTGGTTTTTCTAAGTCACACCAGACAAATGAATACGGCCAGAATCGATTCCTTAAAGAATGCTTCCCCTTATTTTATTTTAAACATCCAATATAAAGTGGTCGACATCGTGCTCTATCTGGAGATTGTTCGATAAATATATAAATGGATCAAATTATATATGAACTGACAGGTCTTACAATTTTCTGTACACAAATATTTCGTTATTTTCAGTAAATTAATAATTCACAACCATATTCAATCCACTATTGAATGAAGCCTCTCCCGGAGTTGATCTACTGCTCCCACGCTGACCAGACGTGTTGGGAGAGGAAAGCCGAAGCTCTCTCAGCTGTGATCGCCACTGTCTTTTATTCACAGCAGCTCCCCAATTGCATCACGATGCTGGAAGGGCACCGTGCCAGACCGTCATGTCTTGGAAAGATTTCCTTGGTAGAACCTGGAATCGAGCCCGAAACCCCACGATCAGCAGTCAGCGACGGTAATTACTAGACCAGCAGGGCGGTCCAGTTTTAGTAAATACTTTGCTAGAAATCGTGTTTCGAACTGTTACATATTATAAGCAGAAAAATTGAAAGCGAGGTAATACTCCACCCAATTAAACGTTATAAATACTCTGCATTACCCATTATACAGTAGGAAAGTGTTCGTGAAAGCTTCTCTATGCTAAATTTAAGTGCATTCTTTTCTTGGGGGGAGGAGGGAAAGGGGGAGCTACCCTTAAATAAATATTTATATTTACCACTATTTATGTTGTTTCCAGTCTCAGTGTTTGGCGATCACTTAACGATTACGAACGCCAACAGCCACATAGTAGAAAAATACTTCTGGGAGCAACTTAACCGCGCTGTCTTATCTAGCTAATATCTAAAAGAACAAATTACTACCTACCTTACTTGTCAACTTTCAGCTAAGTACATGTAACAGTTCCTAATGTAATTTCTTACGAAATAATCATTGAAATTCCGAAATAATACGATTACTGTAAGGAAAATCAAAAGACCTTCCAAATGACGTGGCACTTGACCGTGTTGCAATTTAAGAAAATCGAACATTTTGCCATTTGACCATGGAGAACAGGGCAACTAGTCACTTTTATGAGTTCCACTGGAAATCAAATTTGATGCGTTTCTGGATTTTTCAAAGAAACAAGTCGTGTGTGAAATACACCTAGTGGGAAGTTTTCGTTGGTTTACGCTGTATACGTCATACATTCTAGTAAGCTCTTCTGTAAGCACAGGGTGTATGAGATTCAGCTATGAACACCACATAATGATTTTACAATGTAGCAACCAATAGGGTTCCTTTTCTGAAACGATCGCCTACAATATAGCGCGCAAACTGAAATTATGTGAAACAAAAAATCAACTATTTTTATACAACATTTGTACTGTGAATCTTTATTGTTTTTCCTTTTTTCTTTTAAGCGAGTGTTTACAAAAATATGATTTTGTAAAGTCAACGTATTGAATGCAGGTAATGATATTGTGACGCAAGTATCAGAACTGAAATAGTTTCCATTGTTGAAATATGTTCCAACCCAACGACACAATCATTTTGTCAACTGAGTATATTTTTAAATATCGCCATTGCGCGAAGAAACTATACGCAATATAATCACTTACGTGAGCAGATGCTGTGTTATATGGCAGGAAGTTTCTGTTCAATGTCTCGGCTTGGGCTCTAAAACCATCGACTGTAGCTCTACGTAAATGGAGATTAGATCGAAGATACGAACATTGGAGAAAGAACTACTTGAATGGCCTTAGTGTGTGTCCTCGATTTTGCAGGGTGGCCAGTCAGATATTTTCTTCTCCAATTTTCATATCTTCCGTCTCTTCTCCTTTTACGTGGAGCTACAGTCGATGACTTAAGAGTCAAGTCGAAACATGGAGCAGGAACTTTCTACCATAACTAATACAGAAGTTGGCCACGTAAGTAATTAGAGTAAAATATTTCAAAAAACTAAAGAAGAGAATCTGCAACAATTTTTTCTTTCAGAATTTCTACCCTTTTTCTATATTTTTGCTTTTTCCCAGGGCTGCTGCTTTAGTTCTAGGAAACCAATCTTACCAACTTTCTTAATTATTATGTAAGAAGTTTGTACTTACAAAAATCTGATTTCTCTATCAAAAGTTTCGCCATACAAACAAAAGATTCTATTGTTCTTATAAGCCTATAGTTTCTGCCTTTTGTTAAAAAAAAAGTTGAAATATTACCCAAATTATCAATGGATTTTTTTAAATATAACAATTACTTTTTTTCCCTTGTTTTTGACATTCGAGTTTAAAATTTAATCTATCAAACGTACGCTCATCAACCAAGTAAGCCGACTGAAACATTGTAAAACATATCAACACAAAACAATTCAATTTTAGTGTAGTTTTCGATTAACAACTAGAACATGTGAAATATCTGTCTGTACGGTACAGAAAAGCGTAATGCTCCACGCATTCATCCACGTAAGCTACTTATTTATTGGCTTATATTCAAACAAACCATGATTACGCTACACGGTATTTTTTTTTTAAAGAAAAAAAGAAAACCTGTAAAACCATTGAGGTAGTTCAATAGATGCAAAAGTGAGCAACGGACACTGTTGTGTAACTTCCAGTTTGCAAGATATGGTTTGTAGATCTTATTATACAAGGTAAGAGATATGTGGAAAATAAAAAAAAATCACACAATATCTTCATTGTTGTCACTGCTTAATTTCATCTAAAGACGGAATGTTGTTGATACGAAAATCCAGAAGCATTTGGCCGTAGGCTTTGCCCTGAGGATCGAATCGCAGCGATGCTACACCTCCACCTCCTAGTGACGATTCCAGAACGAAATTCAAAGCATGGACACCAGGAAGTTCGTACCTTAAAAAATAAAACAAAAATAAGAATGAATTTTTGCGTAGATAAAAAAGTACGTTAAGTACATTGACAAATATTCTATGCTTAGGTATAGACGGTCCTTTCTGCTATAGCTTTGATATCAAGGAACCTAAAAATTAAAATAAAACTACCATAGGTAGAAGTTACAAAGAAGTTATAGCAACACTCGAACATAAAAACCTAGATGGCGCGATAATCCCTGAAGGGCCCTGGCCTGTCAGATGACTGTAACCGTGTCTGACTTTACTAACCCCAGTCCGCTAACTTCTTTTATCAACGTAGCTCGCCAATTGTCCTCACGATGTTGGGTCAATACGGAAATTTTAAGCCACCACTGAGAATCAAACCCGGGACAGAAGGCGAGCACGTAGAGTTCCCAAGTATCCCGTATTATACGTGATTTCTCGTATCTAACGTGAGGCATACGGGACGCTTTTTTTTCCGCCTTTAAACATTTCGCTACTGCCGTGATCACATCTATGCACTTATAAATTCTGCACTTCACTCGATTCTGTGAAAATTTAAGGCCCCTCACTACTCCCTCCCCACTTTTAACATTTTTCAAAATATTTCAAAATCTAATAGCTTTATCAAAATTTTAAGAAGATACATCTCTAGTACTTACATATTACTGTGAAATACAATGCACAGCGATCTTGGAATCTTGTCCATTGATGAGTGATTCGTTGTCAAAAATTATGACGTCATCACTTAATTAACAACGTATCACTCATCAATAAACAAGATCTCGAGATCGCTGTGCATTGTATTTCATAGTAATTTGTAAGTACTAGAGATGTATCTTCTTAAAATTTTGATAATGCTATTAGATTTTAAAATATTTTTTAAAATGTTAAAAAAGTGGGGGCGGGAGTAGCGAGGAATCTTAACTTCCTTAGCTAGCTGCGTTACATGCTTTCATCAACATTACTGACGTCATTTTTTTGACTTCAGTGTTGCTAATACTTTTAAGAAACTATGGTCTTTACATCTGAAAGATAATACTGAATTTTGTTGTTTTCAAGGAATTATTAATACCTTGAAATTCACTGATATTTGCTAAGCATTTGGATGATTTTTATAAATAATTTTCTTCCGAAGAATGAATTAGACTACGTGATGCTGGTTGCAGTACTCAAAACTGTGATGTGAAATCAAAATGGGTACTATTTTTCTCTACAGTTAATTGAAATGCTGTTTCAAATCTACTGATGTTGATATCTTATGCTTTGAGCATTCCTCGTTCAAACGCATACGTTGAGATTTTTCTCCAATTCTTAAAAACAAATGAAGAGATGATAGGAATAATTGTTCTGCAACTCTGATAAAATCAGAAATTCAAGCTTCACTTAATTTTGATAATAATTGCCAGGAACTTCGTAGCCTGATTAATGAAGATGCAGCATTACAAGCTACTGGTAAAAGCGAAGAAATTACGGGTTTAATGTAATATATATATATATGTGTGTGTGAACTTAAATACAGTAAAATCTCGTTTAACCGGAACTCCTGTTTATCCGGAAAGATTTACGAAAAATGTTTCCTCATTTTCAAAATACCTGTACATTTGCTCTCAATTTTTTAAAATAAATTTTGCTTTTTGTAAACAGACCATTTTGTTAATATAGTGCTATATTTGCAGACGCTTATTGCATGAAAAAAATCGTAAATCTTGCTTATCCGGAGTTTCACTTATTCGTAAGGGGTCCGGTCCCATCACGTCTGAATAAACGAGGTTTTACTGTATATACCAGTTCGTTAATATCCATAATTTTATATGCTTAAAATGAAATAATACATTTCTGAATAGTTCCTTTTATTTAACTGACGTGACCTGCCCCGTATTAGCATTCTGGAAACCTGACAACCCTACGAGCACGCTACCCACTAGGTCACGCAGGAGGCTCGAAGCAAGACCCAACGGTAGTTTTAATGTAAGCGTATCTTTGTTCTTTATCTTTTTGACTTTTAATTCACCTGATGAAGCTCCATTGAATCATGTAAATATTATGGTTACCCTTTTTATCAACGTATCCAGATAAAACGTTTATATATATATATATTTTTGGACATTCTAGACAGTGACACGTTGTGAGTGTGAATTACATTAAGGAATACCTTTCTGGAAATCACGTATATCCTCGTGCGCAAATTCAGTATTAAAAGAAAATAATTACCTCTTCACACAATCCTTAGGTCTTGCACCATCTGTAAGCAGATGAGCGAAGTAATTTCCAACAGCTTCTTCTGACAGTGCCTTCTTCAAGTATGGATAATATTTGGGGTGCCTGGCTATCACACCTGTAAAATAAATTAAGTACTTCACTTATTACAGTTCTTTCACAAACGTTAAAAGTTTTTTTTTTCCCCCACGTTATGCACAATTATTAACGGTTATAAAGCTCGAAATTACAAAATTAATTGCTAGTCTGTAGAACCTATAATGCACGTACCCAGAGGGAAGATCCGGATCTCGAGAAATTCAGAGCTGTGTGTAAAATCAGTTTAATATGAACGTAATTTTACCTATCCACATCACTGACTACCTATCCTACAAGTTACCTATCCTATAAGTTCACAGGCCAAACTACTGGAGCTAGAAACACCAAATTTGGTATGATGGTAGATTATCACAATTAGGTTACGAAAATATTACACAATATATCCAAAGACGCCATCTTGGATCCAAAATGGCGGACTTAAAAATCCATTTTCGACACCGTTTTAGCTCGAGATACCAAATTTGGCATAAAGGTGCATTATGACGAGTAGTTTAGGAAAATATTACAACATTTTGGAAAAGTCTCCATCTTGGATTCAAAATGGCCACCCGAAAACCCATTTTACACAGCGTTTGAGATAGATAAATGACATTTTACATGAAGGTGTACCACCAGAAGTAGGTCACGACAATATGATAAAACGTTCAAAAAGTCGTCAACTTGGATACAAAATGGCCGCCTAAAAACCGAATTTCCAAACCATTGAAGCTAATGAAACAAAATTTTGTATGAAGATGTATGACCAAGAGTACGTTACAATAAATGGTGCAAACCTTCCATTTGCGGGCGCAGTCCCCCCCGGGGGTCTGGGAGCAGCGCCCCCAGCGAAGCAAAGCTAGTCTATATACAAAACTAGAAGTCAGTCTGTTTGAACGCTATACAATTCAACACCCCTAATCTGTTTTAACCTTTAATAGCTTTGAGATCACATTAACATAGGATGGAAGCAGGATTACCATATGTCCTCTTTTACCCGGACATATCCTCTTTTTAAGAGTCAAATAAGAATCCGCATAGATTTTCTCCCAAAATGAAATTGTCCGGGTTTTCTATCAATTCGAGAACAATCTAAAGTTGAAATAAATAAAACCAATCTCGACTGTTGAAAATTTTAAACCAAGTTTTGATGCTGCTGAAGTGGCCTTGATTTAAAGTTTTTCTGTGGTAACGATTACAGGAAGATTCAACTAATGTTCACTGGAATTTTGAATATATTTATTGTTTACTAACAGATTTGTGCAAGAAAACTGACTATCTAGCTCACAAATTAATAACCTTAATTACAATTTTAATTTTACAATACCAGCAGAGTGTGTTTTCCCTTGTGCAAAGCCAGTGGTTCAAAGAGAAGAAGAGATTGACTCCAGATTCTGTTGTAAGCATTCGAATTGTTCAGTATAGTTTCAAAGATATGTCATGTGAGCAAATTTCATTCATACATAAAAGGAATATCTGAACTTTTGAAGCAGGTAAGTTCAACTGAAAAATACGATTGAGCACAGAAAGAAGATCTGTAAATGTTTAAAAATTATACTCAACAGTGTATAAACTAATG
>JAGDQP010055668.1:930-13093 GCA_022664845.1 Lepisma saccharinum
AAATGGCACTACTTTGTATTATTAGGTATTTGGCATCCTCTAGTGATGATAAATAACATATTATTCGGTGATTTCACCTTCTTCATGCTCGGAGAGTAACACACACACACACACGAGTAGAATAAAGACTAAGACGACAGTGGTGCCACGTAGCGGACGACGCATCGAGAACAGTTGACTGTTATATAGCGCACGGATTTGCGGACCGTGGAAAAATTGGCAACTGTACAGCGTGTAAGTTCGGGAGGGAATTGTGGAAAGAAAAGTGTTGAAAATGAGGGGCAGACGGGTGTTTTAGAGTTATTGAAGGTTAACGCCAGGATACATTTTCGCGTTTAAACCATGAATATAGGCACTTTCCCACAGACGGCGTGTTGAGGTGCTGGTCCTAGGGAGTAAAATGTGGATTATGGCAACCAAGACAGATAGATCAAAATTGGTGTTGTGAGACTCGGTATGCAAGGAGACTGGGGCATCCGGTTTGTTGATAGTACAGAAGTGTCGATGGTTGTTAATACCAATGTGGAGAGCACCACCTGTTTTCCCCACACAAAAGGCATCACAGAACTTGCAGGTTAGGATGTATATAACTAGGGGTGTGGCATGTACCCTTGGGATTTAGGGTGTACCAGCCACTAGCAGTGTTGACAGTAACCGTGGGAGAAGTGATGAAAATGGAGCAGGTTCTACATTTGGGTCTCTTGCATGTACGGGCGCCGGTTTCAAGTGGCAGTGAGAAAGGATTCGTACGGACTAAGATGTTTCTAAGGTTAGGGGGATGCTGAAAAACTAATCTCCGTTTGGTGGGGAATACTGATCTTGTGTCTGGGTCAGATTGGAGAATGTGGAAATGAGAGTGTAGGATTTGTTTGACCTTGGAGAGTTTAGGATGGAACTGGGTGATTAGAGCCGGTGGGTTCGGATTAGTGTTGGAGGTTTGAATGTGTGAGGATGCGCGGCAAATCTGTTTGTTTACAAGGTCAGATGGGTAGCCTCGGTCGACTAGAGTCCTGGAGGCGTTGGTTGTACGTTTCAGTCGCAGAGGTGGTGGAATTCAGGCGTTGTCCTCTGAGTGCAAGGGAGAAAGGAATCGCTTTCTTAGTGTGGTAAGGGTGGGAACTTGAGTAGTGTAAATACTGCATGTGGTTGGTAGGTTTTATGTGAACGGAAGTAGTGAGGGTGTTTAAGGTGATGTCCATGTCAAGGGATCACATCCCTATCTCTTCAATCTTGTGCTTTGTGAACACGTGCAACTTCGCTCCCTTCCTCTACATTTTTAAGCTGTAAGTATTTTCATTTATTTTCCTTCATTTTTCTTACCTTAAATTGCCCTCCCGGCTTTCCTTTGTGTTATATATATGTATAATATAAGGTAAATTTATGATAAGAAGAAAGGGATTTACTTACAGCTTATTGTTCCGTAGGCGAACACACACACTCAAACCTTAATTTGTACAGAGTACTTGCGATATTTTGGTGATTTCACCTTATTCTTGCTAGAAGAGGAAACGAGAAGAAGCGCGGATTCAAGAAAAAGACTAAGAGGACAGTAGTGCCACGTAGAGGACGAGCTATAAGCAAATTCCTTTCTTCTTATTATAAATTTACCTCAAATTGTCTTTACGGCTATCCTTTGTGTTAGTGATACACATAGAGAAATTTCTCGTACACCTGTCTGTGTCTTCTAATATGTAAGTAACCTTTCTTTCTACCTTATCTTATCATTAATTTACACATCACTAAGACAAAGACAAACAGGAATGACAATATATGAAATATGCTATACAGGGTTTTAAAACCATACCGATAAACTTCGGGAGGTGATTCTTCGTTTCAAAACAAAAAGAAAGTTCCTTTGAAAAAATTTAGAAACATGCTTAGTTTCTGAGCTACATGCGCTCAAAGTTACGGCAGCATCGTCACAAATGACGTCGTATTTCGACAAATACGAGGGCGGCTTAGCAAATCACTCTGTAATAGTACCCAATGCATCCATTTGAGCAATGTCTGTGATTGATGAATGCAGATTAAAGAGAATGTCAATGCTTGTCCTATTAAACCATTCAATACCTTGACAATGAAATCCCTACGTTGTGAAACCTGCCTATGCGGCTCAGCATTAATCCTAAACACTCCTTAAATGGAAGTATTTTATACTACGTCGAGTGTGATTTGATTAGCCGACATCGCTTACGTCATTACTTGTAGAGATAAGACGTCATCTGTACCGATGCTACCGTCACTTTGACCAACTGTAGGGGATATAGCTCCGACACTATGCATCTTTCGAAATTTCATTTCTTGTTTTGATGTGAAGAATCACCTCCTGAAGTTTGCCGGTGTAGTTTTAAAAAACACTGTATATTAAAAGAATACTATTTTCAATTATTTATTATAGAACAAATCTTTGTGCGCGCCAGAAGAAGCACCCAGTTTAAGGGACGAAAAGGTTTACGCATTTGAAGTTACAACATTTCAGAGAAAGAACTTAAAAATGAATCCTGTTGTCATTTGGGAAAGTTTCATGAATACCTGATCAGCGTAAGTTTTTTCCCTCATCTTTTCAAATTCGATCTTCACTCCTTCTTCAGGTGCACGTGCCAATGATGGAAACCTGGCCAATCGAGCGACATTTTTCTCCACCAGTAGCGTAGCTTCTTCCGGAAGCAGAAGCTGTGGCAACCCTGGAAACCCTTCCTGCCGAGGAAGAGAAGCTATGGATCCGACCAACGACCCTGTGATGCGGTAGGTTTCACGAAGAGTCAACCAATCTGCAAGTACAACAAACAAAAGTCACTCATTTACATCAAACGAAAGGATTGGGATTAAGGTTATGCGAAAAATAAGGTTCATTTTCCGGAAGTCGCGAAATGAAGGTAAATAGTAGATAAGGCTACGTTTTGTCACTAATATGCATGCAAACAATGTTCATTTTGAACCTGAATACCAGCAGTCACAGTTCCAGCCAGTATGATTAATGTCAATCTTACAGGCGACATTCCGTATCATTTCAACATACCTATATCTCATCACTATCTGAAACAGTGATGAAATTTGGTAGACAAGTAGACTTGGAGAAGCACCTGTAGTTCCAGAGTAATAGCGCCTTCAATTAAGAACGGTTTTACATTTATAAAGTACTCTTGAGTTTACATAATAAGGAATAACTCGTGACTTAATGACTTAAAAGCATACCAAATGTCGTTGCACAGCTCTAGAACTGGGCTTCCCAACACTTAACCTTTTGCACAATATGACATAACGCTACATTAATACTTTTTTTTAAAAAGTACAATAATAGAATCAGCAGATAACCAAATTACACAAGTTAGTTGAACAAACTATAGTTAGACGACGAGGAATACAATTTACTCAGGAGCTTGTATAGTTCCTTGACTTATTTTTCAGTGTCTCTTTCACTAAGAGTAATTGTATATCCAATGGCTGTTAAGGGATCAACTGCAGCTAAAACACGTTCAGTTAGAATGGTCAAGATATTTTCTCTTCCTTCGGTAACAAAAAGATGAATGAGGACCTGCGGTGTGTAAAAATATCGCTGTAACATCTTTGTTCATCTTACACTTTCAGACAAATCACATCTTAACCACAACTTGCTGTCAAATGCACATGTAATAAATCCTTTCAAGTATTCATGGGAAATACCGTATAAAAATATGTTCGTTTATTTTTTGCAAGGTAGTTGTATTCACTGGAAGAAATGCGTTGAGTTCCAGGCATTCTGTATGATCTTAAGAGACCTTGATAATAAGATCAAATTATCGCCAGTATATTCTTCCGAGGAGACGTTACTCAAACTTACAGTTGGTATAGTGGTTGAGGTTGTATCATAAAGCTGTCGAGAAGTCATAACTGTTTTCCGAGACTGTTTTCCGCTGCAAATCATGTGAGAGTATCACGTAACTTATCACAAAGTCCTTTAGCATGGCCAGCAATAGAAATTATCATACGCCCACATTTCCCTTACTCATGAAAAGAATTCTCTTTCTTTTGCTATGAAAGAATGTCCTGGCACAGTTTATTTATATTTTTCACTGCTAGAATTTTCTGTTCTTTGCAGTATTGATCTATCTATAACATTCCACTGGCGGTACGTAATATTGTCAGTGTTCCACACTTCCACGAGATTGTGGTATTACAGCAGTTGTCTCAGTATATACGACGCAATGACCTGTACATTCATATTTCACGAACAACACCCTGAACGCAGTCTTTGTCATATTTTTTATTGGGAAATCATTCCGTGCAGCTAATGTTGACACTTTTACTTCTGCTATCATGAACTTAACACTTTAGTGAATAACGCGAACACATGCTAAATGAGTACACCTGAAGCCCCTGCTAAAATGCAGTTTAGATGTTGAGCTCTGAATGGACTTTTCTCTGATTTTACACAAATTTTCATAATTCCAGTTTCATTGGAACAATGAACAAATCCAGTAATATTTTTGCTGGGAATAATAATAATAAAAAAAAAAAAAATTGGTAAGCCAGACACGAGGAAACATTTTTTTTTATCAATCTGAATTAAGTTTTGCTTTCAAGAAGTCTCAGTTTTGCACTGAATCAACCGTCGCCATGATATGGCGTATCAAGTAGGCTTTTGTTCATTTAACTACAGTTTGTGCTTGGTTTATTAATTTTGCTAAGAACCGACGTAAAAGTTGTACGTCAAAAAGCTCTCCTAACAAAATACTTGTTTCCGTGCAGAAAAATGAAAAGCTAAGAAAGGCATGGCTGCGCGTAGTGCGAAGAGATGTTAACAGCATCAGAAACGCTTTCAAATGTTCTCTCTTTAACGTTCTTAATTAATGGGCCTGGTTCCCAATTTCCCGAATGTGCTATAATTAATTGATTCATAAAATCGTACACTTTCTACAGAAATTTCAGAAGCTCTTATGATGTGCTCGTTTGGATTAGGCCTACACAATATACCACCTTCAAGACCAGTTATTTCGCCTTGCGAATGATATATGATATGATGCACTTAATTATTTTTGTACTGTATGAATAGGCGAACTTTTGTGGTAGATATGTTCTACTACCATGTTTGCATTATTTGGTGTCCCACTACTGGGTTTCATTGTTTCAATCATGGACCGTAATAATCATCGCTTTTTTTTTAATCAATTATGTTTTTAAAAGAATGACTTACTGATTCTTTTTGAACAGAATCTGTTTACTGCTGATATCCATGAAAAAGAAAGAAAACATTGCACGCTTAGTATCGTTATCAAACTTTGTTATGTGGTAGGTTGCATATTGTCTTAATTTTCTTCATTCTTGAAATGTCAAAATAAATGATAACTGACATTAAATTCCAAATAAAACACCAACATAATTATAGACCAACGATAATTCTTAACGCTGGAAGATCAAGGGCCATCGAGTGTTGAAGTAGTCGACATAGGTACAGCCCTGGACAAAAGCTTAGGCGCATGGCTGTTTGCAAAAAAAAAAAAACTCTGTAGCGAAAGAATATAACTTTTTTTCATCTGCAGTGTACCGCGGCCCTCCCCATGTCATTGTTCCCAGCGCTGCCGTACTTTAAGCGCTCTTTCTGTGCCGCAACCTGATACTTATAGAGAAACTGGTTCAGAGGTCTGTAAGGGATTTAAAAGAAGATAGAAGGAGAAGTCCAATACTGTTGTTTAAAGTTTGGCAATATTGTTTCTTTCCCTTCAGCAGCTGAAAGTCGGCCCGAAATAATGATTTACAGCTGAAGCTGTTTGTCCCTTTTCAAGGAAATGAGCTTAGAAGAACAACAAACTAAAATATCGTACATACTTGTTGACTTGCATAGATATGCACAATAAAATGCCGTACCGTACTCTATATTTCACTTAAGCTTGCTTACTTTATTTAAGTTGGTGGACCATTACTAATTTCTCTGGAAGAATATGTGGCTTATAACTGGTACACTGCAGTCTATTTTTGTTTCTTTTAAAATTATATCTAACAGTAATATATGCGTCACTTAGGTATTCCAATTTTTATTTACATGAATCAGAATGCTGGGAAACCTGGGTGAAAGATAATTTCCGTTCTTACCTTTTTATCCTTCCTTTCTTTCCCACGTTATCTACGTAGCTTTAACAGACTCATTACTAGTACACTCACCCTACAATCTACATACAATATAGTAAAACATGACTCAATAATTGGATGACCTAAACTGATCTTCATCCCTATGAACGAATCTGAATTTTTATTTTAGGCAACTTTGCCTCAGGCCGTATGAATTATGATGGGTGAATTAGTAAAATGAAAGAAGTGAGAGAACCATGAGAAAATCCATGCACACGAAGATTATCTACCACAGACCAGATGGCATGAACCGGAGATGTGAGCTTTATCGTTGCAAAATCAAGAAGTGACGAGTGCGAAGAGAGAATGTATACAGCCGTGCGCGTCCTTGCACTCACATCATCCATTGATTTTATACACCGCATTTTGTATAGCATACATCCGAAATAGCAACAAAAAATAATAAATAAATAAGCACCGATTGACAAGCCTATTCTCATCTGCAAAAATAGATATGCCATGCGAGGGATGATTGTGATTCCACTTCAAATTAACGTTGTACTACACTCGGCATATGCATGTATGGGTGCTGTTATAGTGTTGCACGCATGTATGTGCTCTGAGCTGTGCCAAAGTTTGTAATTACCTTCAGCATTCCACACAAAAACATCGCCATTTGTTACAGTTAATGTAATCATATTTCTCTATAAGAATGCACTGACGGCACCGAACTACAACAAAAATTTAGGAAAACCACAAGTCCACTGTCCCCAACATAAACATAAACACCAAAACATAATACTGTCTCGCCTTAGTAATAAGTCCTGGAAGTAACGTCACACGGGGAGTGAACTATATACCTGAAGCTAGTTAGGGAAAGAGCTGATTTTCACGAACGCTTGGGTTGCTTGCGATTTGGTGAGTAGCCACTTGAAACACGTGTTGTATTACGTGTCCTACGTGCAATACGTATTTCAATTTGCTATTTACCCAAATCGCAAGGAACGCAAGATTGCAAGGATAGTGGCTCTGAATCAAATTGTCTTTTCATGTACGCGCTAGTAAAGTATTTTGTTTACGATTTGACTTTGCAGCAAATCGAATAGATAGACTTGTTCACACATTTCGGACTCTCTTTGTATCTTGGTAAGCCTCCTAATCGTACAAGACATTGAAGGCTAGGTTAGGTTTGGGACATAACTTATATTAGTTAACTGCCCAAACATCACAGTAAACTGACAGGAAGCTTGCTGTAATATTGGCTTTGTAAGTTGCCAAACTTGCAGCAAGTTTGCCATTACAATGCTGTAAACTTGCTACAATCTTGTAGAAATCTTGCTGCAACGATACGAAATTTGCTACAAACTTCGAATGCCAAACGTGCTACAAACCTTTCAGAACAAACTTGCTACAATCCTTTCAGGACAAACTTGCTACAAACTTTGTTTTTAAAAACGAAAGAACACCAACCTGGAGCCTGTAGTGAGAAAAGATTCCAGTCTGCAGTGTGACTCGAATTCACAACTTGCAGATTTGTTGCTGTCCACTACTCTACCGCTGCTCCACGGGTTCTTCTGCTCAACGAAGTACATTTTTCTAGTACTTTTATGATACGAAAACAGTTTCTGGAATAAAGGCATTTATATAGACTTTAATTCCAAACTGGGAAAACATATTTATCGTGTATTAGAGTAGAAGACTAATTGACTAATTCGTTTTTGTTTTTTTTTCACAAGCGAGTCACCTCAAGAGTATCATAATGATTTGTACTTTACTGTTCGGGTCGACGACATTTTTCAAACAAACAGGCTGCTAATTTCCCAGATAGCATGCAAGTTTATACGAAGTTTGGATCAGTCTGGGCTTTCTTTTACAGTGATAAGCTAACAGAGATTTTTGTCATTTTTCTTGTTGGATTACTAACTGGAACGCCGGGGTTAGAAAAAAAAATCCTAAACTAACCAATGGTTAGTGTTTTTTATACAATCTGAAAATGCGTATACTGTATTGTACGAACGTACAAAGAGAGAAACATTACTCTACACTATTTTAGAAAATAAACCATCCCACCGGGAATCCAACTCTGGTCCCCGCAGTAGCTTTCCGAGGCGTTAGCCACAACACAATAGTACCTGCTGCCAGTTGTCGCTTGTCGGTGTACTTTATGCAGGCACGCCCACGAGTCAAAACTGATTGTGTTTTTCACGATATACTCTTTTCCCGAATGAATCGTAACAATTCAACTTAAATAAATATTCTTTTCTTCCATTATACGCAAGTCAAAGACCAAAAAAGCAATATCTCATGGTCTCCAGAAGCTACGGTAATTTATTCTTCAAGAAAGGTGTGTGTGTGTGTGTGTGTGTGTGTGTGTGTGTGTGCGCGCGAGTGTTAGAGAGAGAGAGAGAGAGAGAGAGAGAGAATGAAATAGCAAAGATATTGCATGTTCCTTTAGATAGGGGAATACTACCACCTAATAAAAATAATTCATTTATACGTTAACGGTTTACGATATGTGTTAGGTCAAACTTCAGACAAACTTGCAGCGCAAAGTTTGTAATTCCAAATTTGGAGCATACTTTCATTTCATGCGGTAAGTTTGTAATTCCAAATTTGCTACAACATTTAAACGAATTTTATGCAGTAAGTTTATCACTGCAAGAGGAAAACAAGGCTAGTACAAACTTGGCGTAAACTTGGGTGTTATCTGGGTCGGTTTTACAATTTTAGTCCTTTGAAATCAGATTCGAAATAATGTACTGAACAAGATGATGTCTCATCCGGGGGAGTGTCCAAAGAGTATCCCACATTTCAATTGGCTTCTTGGTCAAATCTCAATTGAAACGTGCAGCTAACATGTTAGAATGACGGAGTGTCGGTTTACAAATCTGAAAGTTGCGCATTCAAATATTGCTGCAAGTAATTGAAAAACTTACAAACTAATTGTTATATTATCATGAAGGTAATTGCAGTGGTGCACAATATTAGACCAAAAGTCTTTTTGATCCTTTTTTGTTTCCTATTGATGAAGGTACATAGAGTTAGGAAGAAAATAGAGAGAACATACATGACGTCACATTAAGCCAAATTCGGTTCATCGGCAGCCATCTTGTGTGGCCCCATTAGAGTCCCTCTATACCGAGTACTGTGAGGATTGCCTCGATAGAGGATGAGTGCACCTGAGAGAGGCAATACTCGGAAAAGAGAGTCTCTGAATATGAGGCCACACAAGATGGCCGAAATGCCCGTCCCTTCCGTCTCTTGGCTTCATTTCCCTCTCCAACAAAACAGCCTAAGGTTCCCTCTATTTATATTCCTAACTCTATGTGAAGGTAGTTCATTCTCTTGCACGGTGTAAGATAAGTAGGTGAGGAAGCGAAGCTGCCAAACGTGTTCGCTTAATGCACTATGTTTCACTGATTTTGCCACTAGGATCGTTGCCAACTGCGGGCCTAAATAGGGTAACCTAAAATATATAAATACTGGGTATTGTATTAGTCTCCATTTCTACAGTACAAGTAAACAAACTAATTACAAAAGGGGTTCTAGACGCAATTGTACTTCTATGCTATAGTGTGATGTATACATTACAAATTTGGGAGTATACCTCATTTACAATAAAATTTCGTTTTTTAAAGTAGTGAATAGTTTATTTATGTATCTTTCTATACACGTTAGAAGACAATTTATCATATTAGATCCTGAGAGATGTTTTGGAATGTTTTTCTTATTGACAAGAATTTTTAATGCATTTCCATTCCACGTACAAAGCTTCCTGTTAAAATTTTAACATTCATGAATAGAAAACCGTTTATTGCCTTGAATTTTTTGTTTTACTTTTTAGCTTTCTAGTAGAAGAGAAAGTTATATTTAATTTAATTTAGCTAAAAATTATGGTTGTACACTCAATGACATGTCGTCTATAAACAAAATATTATCTTGCACTTGGAAAATGATAATATAGAATCAATGGAAAATGTTACATAATTCCAGGCTTTTCTTTAGTATACGTCGGACGTTCCATTTATAATCAGAAACAGAGCAGTCACAGGTGGTGTCAGGTTAAACGTGATGTGCACCGTGTATTATAAAAATAATAACCTAAGTTTTTCTAACAAGTCTTGGTTACACTATCGCTCACTCGACATACTGTCTGTGTCTTTTGTAGCAACATATTAATGGTAATATGTCAATAAACATGTCACCATGATGTAGAATTACCAAGATTCCGATTCATGGGCTTGTGAATTATTTCGTTCGGAGAAATCATGCTCGACGTAAGCTAAAGTAATACCTAATTCCAAATTGCAAAAACTAAAAAGATGGCTACTCTTTAAAAACTCCCCTGGATCTTTCAAAAGATTGAAGTTTATGTTAAGTTGGGTTACCCTAACTTCTATTCGTTACAGTCATCTTTAACTGGGATTAACGTCTTTAGTACTTCGCTGGTCCGAAATAATGTAGGCCTACTAAGCATTGCGATTTCTCGTCCGGGGCATAGACTGCATAACGGGTCATTCTTGATTCTATAAATACCTAACAAGAGTCGGTAATCCAAAAAAGTGTTACGAAGAGCCATATATCATTATTATTTCGTTAAATACGCACTCGAGTTGCAGGGCAGTATGCGGAGGAATTCTATTATGATTTATGAATGACATGTTTGCTACAAAAATCTCAAACATAATGTCGAAAAAACGAAGACGGTTTAGGTAAAGTTTGATAAGATACTTTTCTTCATTCTACGCGATGCACATGACGTTTAACGCTGACTCCATGTGCTCACCTCAACCTGGAAGCAGGCAAATAATCCAAAAAGCGTTTCGCTCTTTCATTCTAATTTCACACTTGCATGTCTCGAAACTTTGTTATATTTTGTGGACCACAAAATAAAGTGTACCCGAGAATTATTTGTGTAGTGTATCCTTCCGCTAACAAGTAAGTTGAGAATTGAAGCATACAACCGAATAACGCTGTATGGCACATTGCGGAACATGCTGAGTTACCAGTTGAATCATTGTGTACGGATAATGACCGACATATACTGAATGGTTCGTGAATTGGTCAAGAGGTGGATGACACTAGTATGCATGGGCGGATTTTTGGAGGGCATTACCCCGTCATTTCAGAATGATTTTAAATGTTTCATTCTAAATGATAGCTTTTAAAGTGATTGCCCCCTCCAAGGTCTCTATCGTGCCCCCAAGGGTCTCTCTCCTAAATCCACCCATGCTAGTATGCTGGAAAACTGGTCTCTTAGCGGAACAACACTATGTGCAAGCAAGAAAGCGGACGGCAGCGAAGTCAAGTTATCTGCTGCATTGTGCCATACAGCCATGTACCTACAATTTTAGTTTACCATCGCCTTAACCGAAACATTACCTATTTACTTAACAATATCCAGATACAGGGCAATTTCAGTTAATTTACAATGGATATATTTGATAACAAATAACATGGAAAAAAGATTTTGGAAAGAATTGGCCCTGGCTTTATTCAGGTATAATTTTAGTATTTGCCTGGAATGGTCGAACGAATGTTCAGTCAGGATAGCCGGTACCGGAAATAAAACCCGGGTCTTCCCGATTCCAAGGCGAGCACTCTACAGATTGCTCTACGTCTTGTTTGCATTATGCATACTTTGTTGAAAATAAAAGAACTTCTCAGGTTAATGATTAAATTCTCGTCGTGAATTTTAATTATATTACCATAAGGTGACCTCTGTTTCCATGAAGACAAATATTTTACACAATAATCTTATGGTGAATTTGAATGATTTATATACTTCCAAGATGTGTCATAGTAAAAAAAATAAAGATTGTTGAAATTACGCAATGAATAGACTTTGGGTTCTCCACTGTATAACATGATTTGACCTAATCTAACCTTACACTAACATAACCAACTATTAAGAAAACAATAAAGGAAAGTGGGCTAATACAATAAAGAATTGTATAGTGGACAATAAAGGGGCTCTCTTCGGTATTAGACAGTAAACTAGAACTAACCTTATCTCTGCTAGTAAATCACCCATCACTATAGCTTATTACATCAATGAGCCGACACATTAAACTGAGAGATCCGATTCAAAAAATGAAAGTCTGACAGAAGCTATATA
>JAGDQP010055669.1:0-13093 GCA_022664845.1 Lepisma saccharinum
GTATATCTTTGTGTTCAAATATCACCTAACACAATTTTCGTATTATAGTTCGGTCATCGGTCAAACAATCCAGCTCATCGTAAAATGTATCTTTGTCGTTATCATTAGCTACCTAGGTCGGAGCATAGATGTTTATTAAAACCGAGTTATCCCATCGAGTACGTATCGCAACGTCTTTTGTTTACAAACTCTATATTCTGCACCGCCGGAAGAATACTGTTCTTAATGAGGATTCCTGTTCCGAAATTGTGAGACTGTGTTCCCCATACTAAAATGTGTACTTACCCTGTCGGATGCTATCTTGATCCTCCCACCGGATCACCCTTCCTCGCTTGTATCGCTAATATGTCCAGCTCGTATTTTTCGGTCTCGCGTACCGCCACCTGAAGAGCGCCCATTTTGTATAACGTTCGTACGTTCCGTGTTCCTATTCTAAGGTCTTTCTTAATCCTGTTCTTGGAGACCCCTGAAGCAGTTCCCGCCAGGAGATCCGAATAAGGGACTAGTTTAGCTCCGTAATATTTTACCCAGGAGAATCCATGAACTATCTGTTACTATTTCTTGATACGCTTCAGCGGTGTAGAGTTGTCAGCTCTATGACCTCACAGTAAAGGTAGACATTCAAGATGTCGTCCTCTGTTCATCTCTGAGCCTTGCCGATGTCATTCATCTTCATCCTCAGAGTGGTAATGTTGAAGCTGCTTCCCTTCACCATGATATTTTTGTTCGGGTTTATCTTCCCCTTTGTATATCCCTCTACTAACTGCAAGGCAGCAGTACTGGCTTTGGTCCACCGCGGAATGTCTCCGTACCCAACATATCTGGTCGGCATTCCCCTATCTGCCACCTGGGGGGGGGGGGGAGCGTCTGGTGGGAGACCAGTATAACTCCAACCCGGTAATCTTTGATGTTAATAAGTGTTATTTTTCTCTCACTGGCCTTTAGTTCATTATATTCTATATTAACAAAGAGTCTAGGTTCGAAACGTTAATACAGTGTTTAATATTTCAATGCTTTATTTTCTCACTGTACACTGACACTATGGAGACTAAGGAACTTAAGATCTCTTTATTTTGTAACTGGAGATATACAAATACATTTATACGGTACTCAAAGATATATATATATATACTATATAGTTGCAGTTCTGAACACATAAAAACGCACCAAAGAAATAACTATATTTCGATATTTTTCATTTCAAAGTTTTGCCTTTGTATACGTAAGATAAAATAATATAACTGTTGAGCAAAGCAATACGTTTTAATTAAAAAATAAAAACGTGTAACAGTTTCACCAAGTAACTAACTGCTTGGCCTCATCAGACACAGGAGGCGTCATAAAGAGGAGTGTGGCTGATGAAGCCAAGCAGTTAGTTGGTGAAACTGTTACACATTTTTAGTTATTAATTATAACGTATTGCTTTGCTCAGCAGTTATATTGTTTTATCTTAACTATATTTCGACCCGAACCTGAGACTCAGGGATGGATTTCTTTCCTGGCCTGACCGAACAAAGCAAAATCCTGTAATGGCTCGTTATAATGCCCGAAAAATATCTCTGTTCTAAGCAGTGGACTAGGCCGAAATATGAAATCGAAATCTACTCCTGTTGACACTTGATAAAGATCACATACATAAATTGCTTCCGTGTGTGTGTTTTTAATGTGTTTACAACTAGAGCTATAACGTTGTAAGTATCCCTTCTCTCTTATTCCATCTTTAGTTTTACCTTATCAGGGCGTATATATGTGGGACAAACTTCATTAACGAATTACTAACACCAAAACAATGAAGAAAGTCCATATAAACATGGGTCCGATTCGACGTACAAGGTTTCCAGCTTGCGGCCTAAAATAGACTCCTATTGATGATAAATACAAAGAATATTTCGCCATAATCTGGAAGGATACATTAAATTAAAATTTAATTTTCAGAAGTTGATTTGTGACAATTCGGTAATTGATCGTATTACGTTGTCAGTGTTGCGAACCTGGTATATCGTTTATTTTTTTAAATTGCACTAGTCAGTTTATTGGATGTATGATATGCTCTAGTGATGGCAAATATAATATGTGAAGCACAGAATTCAGTGTTGCAAACTATTCACAATATACAAGGTGAAATATTCCACATATAAATTTTCAACGTTTAACGTCATATTATACTATGCACACGTACAGTGTGTGACTATTATTGAAAATACACATACTTTTGCAGAAAATCATTAAAGGGTATAAAATTATACTCCTACCTGGGAATATAAATCAGACGAAAAGCAACAATGCAGCAGGGGAAAATAATTCCCCAATAATTAAATTCCTGTCCTAACATTTAAGGAGAGGTCTAACATCTATATACATAATAGCATGATTAGTTTCCATGCGTAAAAGAGTTATTTTCTAACCATACTTTTGTTGAATGATAATAATAATGATACGGTACCACTACAAGCTCTTCCGCGTGACATAAGGTATAAACATCCCACAGAAAGGAATGTTTTCTTTAATATTAAACTTTCACGAAAGTAGTTATGTGAAGTTGGGACTTTCTTGAATTCCTGGGTTAAGTTAAAACATCTATCCGATTCAAAAATTAGATCTTTCGTACTTTTAGGTATGATTACAGCAATTCACATAAAGAGTAGTCCCATTCTCACAATTTGCATTGAATATAAAGTATATTCGTCGTTTCTGTTTGTGACAGAAACATAAAATTGGTTTCCGGAATATTAGGAACATAAAAATTGCTATTGTCTTATCAAGAAAAAAAAAAAAGACCCAAACGATAAATTTCTGACCTTTTATAATTTGTTCTTACAAGTGACAGCATGGTAAGCTCTAACGCGGGATATAAAAGTGATTTCCTACAAAGAACTCAGCCTAAGACATTTATACATAAATTACTTCGACCGTGAATTTCTTTTATGTGTGGGGAATTTAAGCCTCAAAGATCTATTAAATGCAAAACGCTAGATTCAAATGTTGCTTTTGTACTGTATCCTTTAGATAGTTCGAGATACACTAGTATTAAATAAGCGCTCAAATATTGACTTTTATCCTTCCGTAAATAATTAATCACTATTCTTGAAGCTGAAAATGAGTTATCTATTCACAAAGTATTTGAGCCCCATATCAGGGAAAGACCTCCTCTTTCCAATTCTTACAATTTCAAAGTACAAACTAAACTGATACTCAAAACCAGATTGTTCGGATTGACTTCTTATGCTATTTCGCACAGTTTTATATTTCTAATGACCAGACAATGAAACTAATTGAACTGAAATAAATGAGCAATTATCAGGATTAATTTCGGAATCATTCGTTTATAAATCCAACTTATAGTTGTATTACATTTTTTTAATAACTATACTCCTAGGAGCAGGTTATAAAACGAAACTAGTGCAACCAGTTTATGTACACAAATCTAGATAAAAACTACTTTATTTCACACAGACTTTTATCGAATGTTGACACTTTATTTATTGTATACGAAAGACAGCAATTGAACAAAATGTAGTTACTTAGAGTATATTTATTTCTGTAATGCTACAGAGAATTAATATAATGATATTAGATGTGATTTGTTTTTATATAGTAATTATAAATATACAATCACATTCCGCAAATGTTTCCTTGAATTCTAGATCAAAAGTTAAGTTAGGTTGGGCTAGACTAGGTATATCATATCAAAGACGTTTTTTCTCTTATTATGCAGAATTAGAAACAGTTACGTGACTTGTAACTGTGAAGATGTGTTTTAAGACCGCAGACTAGAGATGGTATCTTTGTTTCAAGTTAAAATTTACTAAGGTAATATCATTTCCTATTTTTGTGCACAAATCATTATGCAAATCAATTGAATCTAACGCAATTGTCCGCTTCAAAAACTAATTAGGTTCAATATTTGGGAACATATAATTATGTTAGGAACCTATATTCCAATCAAAACCTATTAACAAATGAACCAAAATAATCGCCCCATATTTACAGTCCGACCAGAATAATCTTCCCATAATCGTCTCTCTATTTCTTTCTTCTACTCGAAACCGTGAAGCAGGAAGTAATAAACACTTGACAATAGGAAGAAACAGGAGAAATAAAATATGCAAGGACAATAATGAAGACTTATAAATTATATGTTGCCAGATACTAAGGTACAGTTTCATAAAACAATTTAATTCCGAGATTACTTTAATCCACGAATTAACCTACAAGTCATAGATAAAATATTTATAAATGGCGAATTTCATTCTCTTAATTCTTCCCTGCTGCCTGGCGTTAGTCCAGCCGAACTAGAAATGAAATAATGCTAATATGCAATGATTGTTCCTACATTCAATTTAGAAACAGAAATATCATGGAGTGCAAGGTGAGTGTCTATTCTTCATTTTACGGGTCAGCAATAGATTAAAAGTTTAGGTTCTGTGCATGACTTACTAGTATTCTTAGTTCGGCTGGATTGACACCAGGTGGCATGAAAGAAAAGGAGAGAATGAGATTCGATATCTATAAATATTTTATCTATGACTCGTGGGTTATTAGTTAATTCGTGGATTAAGAAATCTCGGGATTAAATTGTGTTATACAATTGGACCTAAGGATAGTTTTTTTTTTATTTCTAAACCGATTCGTTTGCTATCTGAATCTTAAGAACGAAATGTGACACTGTGAAAATCTCTAAAGCGAACAGGAATACTATTTCCTACATAAATATTTAATCGAAATAAAATAAACAAATATATTTTATTAAATTTTCTAAAAAAAGAACTCGAACACTCTGTTTGAAATAATAATAATAAAGCAGATGTCCCACGACAATTAATATACAGAAATATTATAAACAGATTTAGCATCGAGTTACAGTCCACAAAAGCTTAGAAAATCAGATAAAACAAAAAATCATCCAATACAACCATCCTTAAAATGCACCTATGACCAAAGATAAGAAGACCAAACCAGAAGACCATCCTTAAAATGCACCTATGGATAAGAAGACCAAACTAGATGAATTTATTTCTATTTCGTCCCTTCAAAAGAAAACGTATGGAAACATAAAAGAAATTGAAAATTTATTACGGAATGTTGAAAAGAAGTGTGAAAGCGAAAATAAATGAGATGTTTAAGAATTCAGGGTAATCATTTCATAGAAATATCTCCCGAAGATACCCACTAGAGAATAGACGAATAATAATAATAATATATCCATCCGTAGGAAAGAATCTACAAAGTAAAGAATAGGGCAAAAGAAGAAATCAAGAGATAAACGAGACTGAATTACCCTGGATTATAATCATAAACACGCCAAACAGAGTTGAAAGAAGTGACAAAATCAGAGGGACAGGTGTGTGGACTTATTTGAAAGAGGTGAATTCATTTACGTATTTTAATAAATACATTTTACTGAGTTTGTAGACTTTTAAATGACTCCTCATGTTCATATAGATTTGCAACATAATTGTTTAAAACGCTTTTTATTTCCAAAAGATACGTTTTTTAGAAGTAGAGGAACAGAAGTGTATTTGAACCAAAAAAAGAATATAATTTTATTTTATTTCTTTTTCTTTTTATTATTTCATGTCATATACAATACAGATGATTGTTTCAATTCATTGACATTACATTTAACAGAATCCTCTTGAAAGGACACAGGGAAAAATAATATATATGTATATATATATATAACGTCTTCTCTTGAATCTACCCTACCGTTCTGCTGTGGCTTACTGTTTCTTTTGCTATATATTTTCACTTGTTATGGCCCCAGAACCAAACAATTCTGCAGTAAATTATTGAACGACATGTTTATATTTTCTGCTCACAGCGTAACACCAAAACAATAGTATATGTCCAGTTTTATATATATATATAGTTCTTATAAAAGTCATTTTCTATAAATAGATTCTATACCTAACTTTATTCACACAAACGTGTAACAGTTTCATCTTTTTTTTTTTTTTACATCTTTATGTTTCATTTTACCTTATTCGTTTTACAAAAGTGACATATAAATGTTTAAAATTGAACAAAGTTCATATTAATTCTGAAAAAAAAAAGTTATTTCGAAATTAAAATACTGAATTAGTGTGCGAGCTACATATTACCTTGCTGTAAAAACAAAATGTTGACTTATCAGTATAGATATACTGTAAATTAAAAGAAAAAAAGATACACACACAAGGCATTTGCTTTCAATATAACGGTATGGTCTTTCTAACAGATACACTAGTTGCTACAAATCTCTTAAATTGATAAAATTCCTAAAGTTATGCAGGATGGTGGCACAGTTTTTCAGCGTCATAAAACAGGATAGGTAGGATATTATTTATGATAATGTAAAACTGAAGATATTCTGCTATTATTTTGTATGTCTATGATGAATGTCTAAAGTAAGTTTTAATTTGGAATAGAACTGTTAAAAATATATTTTATGATGATATGCTTGGTGACGTGTTTTATATCTTCTATGTGAACATTTTAAGAGTTTAGTAACACAAGATTCGGCGAAGGATAGGGATTGGGCAGTAATTATGTGATCTACTAATTTTTCTGCATATTTATTCATGGAAATTAAGGTACTGAATATATCTTTCCTGACAAACGTGTCCCTGTAAATTATCAAAATATTAAATGTGCTGCCTTTCTATAGCCTATAGATATGAATAAATCGTAACTATGTCTCGTTTACTAGTAAACTTTTCTTTTATATTTGTTGAATTTTAATCAAGTTTGGTGGCATACCTCAATATACAGTTTTGAGCAGTCTTATCTTAAGGCATTATCTTTTCTGGTATCTATACGAAGTTTGAAATGTATTGAAAATGTTTAACAATTCATTGTTTGGCTTTGATCTTTCCAACTATGGCACAAAGTTCGAGTACAATAAAAAAAACAAAGATTTTTCGTATCCTGTACATCAAATTAAAAAATTCCTTGATGGGAAGGAACCAAGCATTGAAAGTAATAATTTTCCAAGCTGAAATAGAACGAATAGGAACTTGCTTGGGCGAAAATCTTTACGTTAACGTGTGTAATGAAATATTATCATATTGAGCAGTGCTATTTTCTATGGTATAATTTGAAATGATTGTGAAAATCAAGGCTGTTAGAATGTCTAACATCCTTGGTGAGTATGAACACATTATCTTTTAAAAAGTTTACACTACCGAGTAATTCCCGCTTTCTACAATATCTTCGACTACGTTTTCGGCGTTATTCTGATCATGTTTTTTTACTATATATTGATACTCTTTGTGCATGACTATATTTTCTTTAATTCCAACAACATTCATAATTTCTTCAGGTCATATTAACAAATTTCCCCATAAACTTAAGTAATATATACATAAGTGAATAACTAACTATGTCTTAGTTGTTTTATTTCCTCCTTCACTTAGTGTCTACTTTCAACGTGATGTTTCTATTAAAGAAACTTACTCAGATAGAGGTTTACTCACTTTCTGCGTAACTATTTAAATTGTTTAAACTACTACCAAATTCAGCATGGAATTTGACGAGATATATTCATTTTTAATACTTTAATACGATTTTTTTTGCTTGGAGAGTAGTTCCCGTTAGAGCCAAAATAGATTTTCCGCAATAAAGCAGTTTTTATGTGTTTACTTTCTTATATCCTTTAACTTGACTATATATATTTATCTATTAAGTCCTTTATGAAAGTATGCAAAATTATAGTTCATTTAAAATGTAACCTTAGGAAACAATCTCAAACAAATATTAAATCAATTTCATCTGTCATAAGCTTTAATTCATTTTAGTTATCATGTTTATTTCGACAGTGGTATTTGATAATATTACTACTTATTCCAGTTGTTATTAAATTTTTATATTTAGTATTGACAAGAATACAAGTAATTGAATTGAATTAAATGTATTACTTTTATTCATCTTCAGCTCAGGTCGATTTACTGCGAATAGATACAAATAACATGCAACTGTTTTTGATGTAAGGAAACTATTTCTTGTGGGAGTTACTTCAAGGCAACTCCTCCATTCAATTAATTTGTTCTTATAGTCAAAATATATTTGTGCATATTCATTTGAACATAATTAAGAAAGTGGAATGATTCATTCGTCTTGATTTAGTAAACTGTAATATCTATTTATCAAATTATTTAATAAAAATAATTAATTCAAACTGATGAAATGAGCCAATCTTAACTGCTTTTAATGTCTATATAAGACAATGACTCTTTCATTCAAGAATTTACAGTGAATTTAGTTAATTTACTGTTGAAATCTGAGATAATACTTTCTTATATGAGATCGTTAAGGAACACATGTTTTGATGAAGGTATATCTTTGTTTATGTGCTTAAGACTTTATATGTCTGTGCATGTAGTGAATACAATATTTATTTTGCTCATAATAAGTACATGTAACAATTACAATCAATATTTCTACTAGAAACCAATACTCCTATCATCTTTTAATGTTTAATCTAAAGAAAGCTGAAAAAATATCGGAAAAATATGTCTGGATATTCAAACGTAATTGTTCTATTATACGATTAATATACGTGAATAAACTTTTCGATACTTAGAACAGAATGAAGTTTGCTAACATTATTCCGCATTTTGCATTACTTGATAAGATTTTTTTTACAGATTAGTTTTCTTTATTACCAATATAGGTATAGAATAATTGTTAACATTAGCAGATGTACTGCAGTTAGTGAAAATTCGTAAAAATGAATTACATTTTGAGTTAAGAATGAAACTATTAAAAGTTTAGTATTTTCTTTAATTTTGACAGAATTAATATTTCTTGGTAAAGGGAAGGGAGAAGATAATACTTCAAATTATATCCCGATATGTTAACCAGAGTAATGCCAACTTCCTTCCCCATAGCTCATAAAAGTTAATCTTCCTTGCACTTTTATAATGAAAGGAGATACCTTTTGGCCCCTAATGGAAGTCAGAAGTGTTCTACGACATACTTTCTATTATATTACACCACTTGAGATATTTCTCCTGAAGTATTGAAAATGGCGAAAAGTTGATTGTCGTAATTTCTCCCTGCAATACAAGTATGTGCTTTGTTTCATTTATCGTGTACTTTTGAAATCATTAATTGCTTGTTGACAATAATGTGAAATGTTACGGTACTACATGCTCTTTTTTCTGTATTCGCATTATTGTTCTAAAATCATTTCTGCCTATTGTTTCAGCGCATGTGTCCTAGTATGTCTTTTGAGAACTCTGACACTAAGCTGTATTATATTAAATAGTTCAAGCACAACTATCTCTTTTCTTTCAAACATCATCTGGATGAATTTTTAAAATAATCAGCACAATTTTACACTTGATACAATCAAGCTTGTGTTGGAAAGGTCCGAAGATAAAGCACTAAATTAAAAGTACCATGAGTTCGTGACAGTGAAGATAAAAGAAAGCTTCGGTGAACGTTGGAAAGGTCCTAAGATAAAACACTAAATAAGAACTAGAATGAGTTAATGTTAGTGAAGATCAAAGAAAACTTCAGTAAACGTCAGTGAAAACTTCTTTCTAACCTGATGAAGCTGAATTTGATCAAGTGAAATTTTGTAGTAATTTTCTTTAAAACATGTCCAGTCTTCCATTTCTTTAAATTTTCAAAATGGTGGTGTGTACAAAATGGATGCACAACTAGTTCTATAATTATAATAACAATTACCATTCCCCCTTTTGAGCAAGCATGCCAGGAGGTAAAAATTATACCAATAGACATTTGTTAAGCTTACAGCAAAAATACGTAATAATTAAAATCGCTTTCGAAGATGGAATGTAAACAATACTATAATTCGGTGTAATGTATGATAGAAAAGTATTCTATTAAAACAATCCTATGTTTCATTGTCAGTATGCTGACAGTAGTAGCGCATTAATCATCTAATAGACGTACTATTTTTGTCATATAGTCAGGAAGATTTCGAATGTTTTAGTAGACATTTAAAGATCGATTTTTGTTTGTTTTGTTCACAAAGATTAAGCTTGACATGAGACTTTTCAAATATAACTTTGAAAATAAAGAGTAAAGGTATGCCCTGTGCGAGGCACATGCGCCGTGAAGCGCGTGAGGGATGTGGAAATAATACTGTTTTATAGTAAATCGCGGAGGAGTGAGACAGAACAGGTGTCTTTCTAACAACGTAATTTAGTGTAGAGGTAAAACATACTGAATCATGGAAACCTTCCCCATCTACAGTACACAGATCACCTGAAAATTCGGATCTTCATGAACAGAGAATGCCAACAAAACATTATGACCAAAAAAATGCTATGAAAACCTTTCGGGATGCTAAAAGAAGCATTTGGAGAGTCTATTATGAGTTTTATCCAGTATTTTGATTGGCATTTAGATTGAGATAATTACAGATTATCTGCTGACGATGACAAACACACTGGAAACCACAGTCTAGAATAATGTAACAAACTGTTGCTAGTTCTGTTAACAATTCACTAATATTGCCGTCGTAGTATCAATAACATTCGCAATATTATTAGAGAAAGGTATGGAACTGGTCACTTGTCAGCAGATTCTTACGGAAGAAATAAACGAATACCTTGCAACCATACCTCTTTCAGTTTCGTAGTTTTCGGCTTCAAACAACAGGTTTTTATGTCCTCCATTCTCTGTATGATGTACCTCGTATTATCAATAGAAAACAAAGCCGCTGGAGGAATGAAAATTTCAGACGAAGATAGATTTAGATCGAAAGGGAGAAAGTGCTTAACAGGCTACCAAAGTAAGACTTTCACAGGTTTTCTAAGTTTTCCAACAAAACTGAGAATCCCCAAATTTGGAATCGCGAAAGTGGCACGTGACCCTTCCAAAATTCAGCAGGATTCAAGCGCACATACTCGCTGGTTGGATAATGGAAAACATTTCTAACGTTTCCTTTCTTCCAGAAATGTTCGGAAATCCGGAGCATTTTAGATTAAAAATGAGAAATCTAGAACTGAAATGTTGGAAATCTTACGAGTTGGAAGTTCTGGAATTTAATTCAGACTTCCAAATATCCCTACAGAATAGAGTCAGTCCATAGAATTCTAGGTCGCTCCACACTGCAAAATAATTCAACAAATTTTGCCAGATGGATAATAAAGTTGAAAACACGATTTCGTTTAACGTATTAAAGCAAACTGCGGCTAGGAAGAAGTTCTGAAGCAAGGAATAATATTATAAGAGCACACTATAATACTTTTTGGTCGAGAGTTGTGAAACCATTCTGTACTTAAGAGAGTATTTCGGTTGAATGTCTTTCGAGAGGTATAAATATTTTTGTCTTTTATTGAAATATATCAAACATTAAGCTTTTTTGCTCTTTTTTTTGTATTATCAAAAGTTTAATTCACAACTAATTGTGCTAGCATTTATATAAATTATTTGTTTGAACTTTTGTTTATTAAAATTGTAATTTTAGGGAAATCAAAGAAATACTAGTAGAGAGTTTTAAGTTTTACAACATAACGTTTTGTGAGTGAGTTTTATATTTCTGGTGTAGTTTATATGTTAGAAATATTGATGTACTCTTTTTATTAAGAGCCGTAACGTTTCTAGCTTCATATAAGAATTGTATATCGTTCTTTTATAATAGACTTATTTTTATTTTCGTTAATAAAAGATATCTGTATTCTTTAGTTTTAATGTCAGCCTAGTTTCATTTTCATTCATACGATTACAATAAAAAAAGAACCCTTAAAAATATGAAAATATTAGTCATAACTTTTTTATATATTGAAACATTACGTATGATCTTGTTGTTTTCGTTTTCATGACATTTTCGTCTCCTAGGTGATATATTCTTTATATTGTTTCGGTTTTAATTTCTCACCAACACCTTATGCAATTGGTACAATAACATGATGCGCATAATGTTTCTCTCTTTCAGATTCTTAAACACATACTGTAAAATAATGCGCTTTCTTTGTAGTTATTATGAAATTATTTCTATGTATAACCGTATATTATACAAAACGAAATGCAAGACAAAATTTTATTTACAAGAATACTTTAGTATATCTGTGCCACCATAAAGATTTTTTAATATATGGAGTAGCTTTACTCATATGTCTCCAAGTTCTGTTTTGTATTAGTAAGAAAATAAAGTAGGGTTATATGTTTTATAGTGGTTAGTACACTTGTAGTTAGGTATATAATTTGTGTAAAAATAACGTTACTGATCTCCATGGTGGATATAATTTATGTTTTAGGTTAGGTTCGTACGTTAAGTACGTTGACAAAACAAGGTGAGAGATTGTTTTATTTGATATGCAATAATTGCTTCCTGTCAGTCCTTTATACTGATGTTTGTCGGTGTGTGTACTTGTACATATCTCAAACATGTTATAATTCCTCAGCAGACAACACATGAACGCCAATGATCAATTGTTACATAACACAGAAACATTGTTTGGAACATAGACATCTTACGGGTTTCCATGACAAGAGGAGTAATGTATGTATATATATTTTTATACAAAAACAAATTTATATTTATATATATATATATGCGTTTACATTCTTGGTAACAGTGAACAGTGCAATGATTTTAATTTTATCTGTTAAAAATAGCATTGTCATTTCTTATGTATAAAATGGATAATATTTATTTCCGTAATTTATGGGAGATTAAATGGGTTATTGGAGTGTCTACAGGTCATGAAAATATGTCATATTCGTACAACACTTTAACTTATATTTTAAATAAGTAAAACAATTAGAAATATTTATTTTGAAATAACTTTCACCCAAAGGAGAAAATAACTGAGACACATCACACTGAACCAAATATTTAGAAATGTACCGAGAAACTTGATCAATAGTTTTATTGAAAAGCATTTGTTCTGAAATATTGCTCGTAACACAAATGTTTACTATCTATTGAAGGTAAAATTGTAGCAGTCGATATTTCATTTAGATAAAAAATATTGAATTAAGTAATTGTATAAACCGAATAAAGTATTTCACTGCTAATTTTTTCAAGAAAATATGAGAAGACGTTGAATAAATCAAGGGAAATGTAAAAGATTAATTAGAGAAAGGAATTTTTCATATCTTATTATTCTTAGGATCTATTTAAACTCAAGAACTT
>JAGDQP010055670.1:0-13093 GCA_022664845.1 Lepisma saccharinum
GCCTGGAACGAGATTACTGTCAATGGTTACTACACCGGTTGGATCCCGTTTCGTTTGGATGCTTGCATAAGCTTTAATAAGACTCCTGTTTTTCGAGTAAGGGTTTTCGGGACAGAATCAATAATGAATTGAAATAAGGCATTACTATTGCTTGCTGACGCTACTGCTGCTTCCGGATCCACTAGAGGTAATGCTATTGGTTTATTTGCCTGAGGCGTATGATCCAAGTAACGATGCAATGCCTGTTGCTACATTTTCCATTTTTCCTGTGTCGTTAAGTCGGTGCGAAGTAAAATATCCTTCATTTCACGATCTAGTCTTGCCTGATGAGATTCTACGGATTTAACGGTGGACACCATTTGTGCCGTTGCCTGCTCGGGCACAAGAATCATTTTTTGAAATTGCGAAGCCATGTTATCGACTACATACACTTCCTTCTACAGCACTGAGAATAGGTCCAAGTAGCATTTGGAGTAGTGCTCCACCTTTTTGAACAAGTAACCGACGTTTTCGTTTGATACTCGTACGTGCAAGAGACAAAGCACGTAACGTCTTCTTATGACGACGCAATCTTTGCTTCTGACGCGGAGAAAGTGGGATGCTGCCCTTTATGGTACTGTTGGCCACTTGTGCGATGGTATGTATGACTCTGCCTGATGCTTTTTGTAACAAGGTTTTGCGTTTCTTGCCTTTGCATTTACACAGAGCACGGAGCTCCGATACACGATCTGTCACGCTCGGCATCTTAGTGTCATCTGAGCGTAACTGGTCTATTCATGTCTTTTACATGAGCGTATACGTGCAGGGTTTCATCTGGAAATATATTGGTTCGTATACGTAAAGCATCAGGAGTTTGCTGAGTTAAATCAAACAGCAAGTAAGTATGGGGTTTAGCGGTGGCTTTTTCAAAACCTCTACAACACCCTTACTATGACGAGGCATAATTTGACGTGCAAGGTACTCAATCTGTAGTTTACCACGAGGATTCTTAAAAGCGATAATATTATGCGCGTTCAATGATATATCACGAGCATGTTTTCCTTTTGGAAATAAATTTTTCACGATGAATATTACTGACAGACTTTTGTGATGAGCATATTTCGTAGAGTTTAGCCACGTCACCATTTGTTTCACTCATCAAATCATCAAGAATTAATAATGAATTTGGTTGAATTTCAAATGTTTCCATATCCGGAATGCCATGATAAAATTTTACATTAGAAACGGTCAAGTTTGGTACCGCCGCTCCATAGCACCAAACTATCTCGTTAAATTTAATCGTGAACATTTGACCTTTGAACGACAAGAGTTTGTTTACGAAGTAAGTCTTGCCAGCTCTTGACGGGCCTGCCAGTAGGAGAGTGGCTGGATGTTGTAGGTGCAGCATCCCGATTTGAAATGAGGTGATGCAACAGAGTTTTCCCTATTTATATCATCTTGAGTAAGACTCTCAATCGTTTTATGTACATACCCTATACCCATACGGTAATGTCCTGTAGTCCTGTATGATTCGTCGTCTTTTATTTTCTGTCACTTGTTGAGTCTTTGTCTCAGGTCGAGAAACTACGATGAACCCCGGCTTTCTACATATATTATTGGGCGAATAAATAACTTTCTTTTCAGTTTTTTGAGTTATTAAATCATAATACAAATCGAAATTAATTTCCTTCCTCGCTCTGAAATTGAGTGTAATTCCCCTAACTTTTAGAATATCTTTAATTTCTCCCCTACTAATTTCGTGAATCCTGTATGCGTAATTTTTAGGACCCAAGCCAATGAACATTCGCATCTCCCAGCCGGTTGGTATCTCATTGGTTAATTGGCCCAAATAATTGCTTGTAGAGAGCGGAGATTACTCATACTTATTCTGGGTAAACATGATTGAGTCTGTGTCAACGTAAAGTATTTTGTCATACCCTTCCTTCTCCATTAATTCATACAGTGTTAGTCTTGCGCATGATGATATAAAAGCCGAAATCACGCAATTCGAGAAAGGAAGCGGTCTATTTTCATTCTCGATGTCCTTATACGTGACAATGAGATAGTCATCTCCGACCGGAACAACGGAACTTATTTCGTATTGAGAGTTTAATACAAGTTCTAAAAATGTTTTCGCATCTTCCACAACCTTTGTCTGGCATAGGTCAGTGCGCTGTCCCCATTTCCCAAACAATGAATTTAAGAAAATTTTAGAAATATATCTTAAACCCTCATTACGTTCAATTTTGCTGTAGTCCAATTTAATATTTTCATTTTTCTCATATTCTCTGATGTATTCGTGTTTAGCCTCTTCACTTGTGCATTCATCGGGGAAACCACTAGCCTCCTGCTTCATACTTAAGAAGGAGTTGACATAGTTTTGAAAAAGACCCTCCTGCATGTCAAACTCCCATATTTCATGGTACGTTTTAATTACGTAACCATGTTCAACTGCTTTATGCAGCTCGGGTGTGCAGTATACCCCCCTTATTTCCCGTTGTTCCTCTGAATGATTGGAGTCCCGAATGTTTTGTTCCTCCATACACGTACGACAAAGTCCAAACATGAGTCTTTTGTTACAAGTGTATGGAAGAAGTGGAAGTTTTAAATTGGTTGGTGGAATGATGGTGCAATCCACCAGCCCGTGAACTTGTTTAATATTCTCTGGAACATAGCCTTTCGTGATAGTCCAGCTCTTGACGGGCCTGTCGGAAGCGGCTTACGTGCCATCACCCACGGATAGAGCGAGGTCACATCCAGGTATGATATCTTCTCGGATTCCATACATTTGTTGAGCGAACGAAAACATTCTGTTCTGCCACCCTTGAAGGCTTCTTTAGGGACCAATCCTCCGTGGAGATTATGACATTTATCCCTAATAAATGCCTGGAGGGTTTTATCCGCTTTCACTCTTGCGTCCCAATCACATTCCCACATCTCCACGAAATTAAGTTTAGATTCCAAACTTTTGAGGTACGTGCTTTTTCCCTTCCGTGCGTTCATAACGTTGGTCCATGGTTTCCCCGCCGTCGATGCTTTCTCCCCTCCGATGTGGGAAACACATCTTATGTCCGTGCCAGTAGCATCCACAAAATTCTAGCACGGTCTTTGTACTTTTCTCGTATCCGTCAACTTTATATTTTCCAAACCGTTTTTCGCCACCATTCGCCGAATGTTGAATATGAGTACCGCGCTCATTTGCCATGTAAGCTAGCCTCTGTAAGGCCTTCTTACTCTGACGATCGCGATGCTCATACCCCAAAGGAGGAATGATTGGAATTGTATCTTTTAGAAAATATAAGGTCCGAAATACGCGAATAGTCAATGAGGCAATAGTGCACGAGGCAAGAAAACATTGAACTCCATTAGTGCGTTCTTCCATAATGTCGGAAAATTTTATTACTGCACTGGCGAGAATTTCAGTGTCCTTTCTCCAATAATCCAACAGCTCTTGCTGCAAATTGAAGGTCTTTTTGGCCTTTACGCATTCTGCATGCCATTGTTGTAATGCCTTATATTCCTCAAGCCCCCGACTTTCAGGATCATAAAAAGTAAAGGCTGGTAAAAGACCATCATAATCCGTATTGTCTTCCGTATTAAAAAGGTACGGGAAGTCGCCTTTTCTCAACGTATTTTCAAGACCAAGCGTCTTGGGTAGATTTGCAAGTTTCACTCCCATGTAAAGATAACTATCTCGGATGATGATCCTATCACGCAGAGTCATTTCAATAATTTTCTGACCCTGGGCAATAAGTTTCATGTCATTGCTCATTTTCTCTTTTTCAAGTAAGGTCTTTGCAGCCAGGATGAAGTCATACTTCGATCCATTGTGGGCAAGATATACCACATTGTCAAATTCGGGACGCTCTCTTAAGACATGGTTCATAAATTCTCCCATGGTCTTGAAGGTGAAGTCACGGGCGCCGCTATTTTCCGTGTCTCCACAAGTCATACAGCCACAAGCAAGCATTGGACGAAAAGTCCTTCTTGCAGTCATGACATCTATGCGTGGCACAAACTAAATTAACAACGTGCTCACGCTCACCCTTTGCATTTCGCTTTGTTATCATAACTTCACAGTCGTACACAATATATAAAAAATGCTTTATAGGCTTGTGTTTAAGCTCTTGTACGTAGCAGCTATGATCGGGCATGACATATAACTTGCAAATTTTGCAGAATCTCTCGCCACACTGATGAAGTTGTTTTCTCCTTCTTCGGTTGATTATCACCCCACAAGCCGGACATTGCTTCACATTGTTACATACGGACTTGCCGCGTTTCGGTGTAATATTATGATTAATTAAACATTGATAAGATGGAAAAGTTCTGCTGCATACACCACATTCAAATTTTCCTTTCTCGTCATCTTTAATTTCATGTTTTACTTCACACCACGAACATTTGTACTGACATTCATGTTACTCCTTCATGTTCATATGCCTGCAGGCAGTCGTAGCAGTACCCTCTGACTCTTAAGTATGAGGTGATGAAAGTGATTGCTGAATAGTGTTGATTAACGTACTGAATAAAAAGTTGGGTTGGAGCATACCGTCCCTCATAGATGATACGCGCTCCTCTTGTCCTTGGATGTCTTTCGTAGACTACAATTCGATACTCCGGAGATAAATATTGCTGGAATTTAAGGACTTCCTCCAAAGTACAACCTCCCCGAGCCTCTACATCAACTCCCGCTAGTTTACTGGAGTTGATCCCGCTAGTTTACTGGAGTTTACTGTATGAGGCTTCTCGATATGCTGATCTTCCCTCTCTCTTTTCACTTGCTCGTGCTTGAGCTCGAGTCTGAGCCATCACCAAGCTCTGAGGAAGGCTGTAGATATCATTTTTAGGGTTGATGGTATACTTTTGGAAAAGGTCCGTATACGCAAGCAGTTTCTCCTGCCGCCGAGATCGTTTCTTTTTCTCATTGCCAGTAACATGGCGCAAGTCCACAAAATGGAATTTTATGCTTAATTGGCCTAAAAGGAAACTTTCATTAGAATTTAAAACGTTTTCTATAGTGCGTAAAATTACATCTTGTGTAAGTTCATCCCGTCTGCTCCAGGGCACATACACAGGTCTGCTTAAATTATTTGTTGAACGTTCAACCCTTAACCCAACGTGGGCACTGGGAGGAATATCAGGAATAATATTGGCCATGGCAAAGTCAAAAAGATCCGAAATGTACTGCTCGGCGTCAGAAATATTTATTTCCGAAGGGGTGAGGACGATTTCCCTTCCTTCAATTCCAAAGTTCCGATATTCTCGACGTCGGCGAGATACTATTTTAAACAAAGGTACTTCTTCACCTTGATTTCCAGCACCGTATTGCATGCCGGGAGGTACCCAGTTTTCCTATTGTGGCTGATTCTGGCAGTCCGCTATTACGTCGAGGTCAATCTCCATCAACTCCTCAGATGTAGGAGGCGTCCCGCATGACAAAAGATCCTGCCAAACATCTACCCTATCCCCGTCTTGTGTGGAGGATCCTGCCTGAACCTCAATATTATTATTAAGATTATCTGATTGTTCTGCTACACCACGGTCAGGACAGTTATGTCCCAGATCTAATGCACCAGCACAATTGATCTCCCCAATAATATTATTATTATATTCTTGTATAGGATCCAGTGTTACATTTAGCACGGCCTCTGTGCTTACGGGACTTCCACATCTATGGAGTTGAAGGCGACCGCTTCCTCAACCAACATCGCCTGATGGTCAATTTGATCAATGGGAGCGGGTGTGCTTGCTGAGGGCTGCACACTCTGAGCACCGGACGCACTACAAGGTGCACCACCAAACATTTGCTCCAAAGCTACTCTCATTTGCGGTGTGCTTCGGACTAACGGTGAACCCTGCAGGTCTCGATACAAACGCCGTGCACGATCAGCACCTAAAAAGGAAAACACAACGTCTCTATCAAGAGGATCCGGTGCAATTCTACCGTTAAAATGCAGTTCATAAAATTTATTAACCATACTTTGCATCTCCCGTTCATAAAGACGGGGATTTGTTGCATATAGATCGCAAAGATCGGCAACTGACCAGCAAGAGGAAATGATAAATTGAAATTGATTGGGATAAAAGAATAGCATTTCACGAACGAATCGCTTATACTTATCCAGATCGCTTGGACGCTGCCCCTCCGCTTGCAAATAGCAAAGCTGGTGCCATGCCCCCACAACTACATCCCCATCCAAACACCATCCTTCCTCGAGCACATGGTCAATGATTTCATCTACCATGTCTTTTCGCAATGATGCTTCCATGATCTGTAAAGAGTAGTACAACACAAGAGCTCAGTAACGTCTACACACTTCAACGACTAACTGTGGAATGAATACTTGTATAAGTTAATTCACAATAAATAGGCTTTTGAAATTGCAGTAGCAATGACTGAATTTACTTAAACATTTATTTGCAATGGTAGCAATAACTTGTAATATTTGAAAATTAGCAATAGTAGAAATGATTTGTATTAATTAGCATTAGAAATGGCTTATTTTAAAACAATGACAGCAATTACTTGTAATTAAGACTGATAGTAATGACGTATTTACACTTACAGCGAAACGATCCATGTTGTTGTTATTGGACCAACAAGACATCCTTCAATCTGTAACAAGTAGAAAAATAGTTTAATACCTTGTACTTGTGAAAGTTTTTTTTCTTTGCAAAAGTAAATATGAATTATATTTGTTCTGTAGAGAAAGAGTTTAATTGATTTGTAATCTTTTAGGAAACTTTTTTTCTTTGAAAAGTAAATATGAATTCTATTTGCTCTTCATTTTGTAATCTTTTAGGAAACTTTTTCTTTACAAAATAAATATGAATTCTATTTGCTCTTCATTTTGTAATCTTTTAAGAAACTTTTTTTTTCTTTGCAAAAGTAAATATGAATTCTGTTTCTATTTATTCTTTCAAAGATCCTTTAAACACTTACCTAAATAAGATTCTTTTCTTTTTTTCTCAAATGTAGATCACTCTTCCATTGATGAAATCTGTAACAAGCAGAGATATAGTTTACTTACTTGTACGAGAAAGTGGCTGACTAAATTTTAAAAGATTTGTGCATTGTAACTTAGTGACATACTAATTATTTATTTCAAAGCGTAAAGTTACGTCTTTTATTACATCATAAGACTTGTGCCTTATATTTGATTTTCAAAAGTATGAAGTTACTAGCACAATATTTTTTTTCAGCTTTGCGTTTGTTTCAGAGATTAAACATACCTTGCTTATATTCTTAGTTAGGTAGACTTGTAGCGTTCTTTCTCCTACAATCAAGGTAGACTCTTCGAGAATTTCAATCTGAAACAAGCGAAAGTTTCCCATTAGCACTCTGCTTAGGCCAACACACACAATTATAATCACTGTCTCATATATATATCTTCTAAAGAAAGTCAATTTTCACATCATTTACTCAAAGATGCATATCCCGACTTAATCCGATTCCCATAAGGAAATACAACTTGAAACTCCGATTTGAAGAGTTAAGTACATTAATCGGTCATAATTTCGGTTATAATTCGAATATTTACACGAATCTTTTTTCCTTCCTACTAATAAGATCCCACCACGGAATTTGGCGTCATTTTCAGCGTTCTAGGGTGAACGGTTCTACCGGTTCGTTAAACGGTTATACGGGATTTAATCTAATTTCAAGGTCCTTGCACGGTATAATATTCCCGGGATTTTAAGATGAAGTTTGCTTCAAGTTCCGACTTCATCCGACTTGTGGTTCAGGAGCTACGGCCATTTATTCCCTTAAATAAAACTTGAAAATCTGATTTGAAGACTTAAGTACATAAACCGGTCATAATTAGAATATTTACGCGAATCTTTTTTTCTTTCGTAATAATAAAATCCCGGCACGGAATTTGGCGACATTTCCAGCGTTCTTCGGTAAACGGTTCTACCGGTTCGTTAAACGGTTATACGGGTTTTAATCGAATTTCACGGTCCTTGCACGGTATAATATTCCCAGGATTTTCCGATGAAGTTTGCTTCAAGTTTCGACTTCATCCGACTTGTGGTTCAGGAGTTATTCAACTTTGAAAACATTTTTATGGCCGAGTTTAAACTCGTGACCTCAAGAGTTAGATTCAACTCGTTTTGCTTGAAGCGATGCCGGCTCTAGTTCGTGTACTCTTTTTAATACAAAAAAGATGAAAAGTAATTCTCTACCATAGGCCAAATATGAAAACACTAATGAAAGCTCGTAAGCGTCCTAATCATTTTTATTTCTCTCGAGCAAATGTCGGGATGCCCACCTACATTGTATCGCGTCGACTCCCTCTCTCACAAGAAGTTTTATATTTGAACGTTTTTCTACAAAGAGCTGAAGCGTTTTCTTTGAGTGAATACACATTTTGTTCACTTGTTTTGCATAAAATAATAAAGTACATTTGAAAGTGTACACTTCTTAATCTTAAAATGCCGACTTTGCTACGCTTAAACATGAAAAATGTTCAACGTAATGATAAATAGATCTTTACGACCGATTCGCTACCTTTACACCATAGACGCATTTTTCACAATTCTACTAAAAATATATAAGAGAACTTGTTTCTATACATTTATACTAACAATAATCTTGAAAATTATCGTAAAACTGTGTAAACTTTATTTTTATATGGGCCAGTCTAGTAACTTTGTTCTTCGGACCGTCACGATCTAGTTAAGACACCCATGCCCCTACCGGGTCTCGAACCCGGGACCTTCGAGTCGATGGCCTACCGCCGCAGACCGCTCGACCACCCGGCCGGCTGAAAATTGTCGAGAATTTGGAGTAATCTACTTGATTTTTCTTTCTTTTTAAAAGGGAGAAGAAAGTTAACTATGTTAATTAAAACGATGAAGAAAACATTTTATACAACTATTTCTTAAGAACTTCCCTATTTTTCTCTCTCATAACTATACTTACCGAACAAAAGATGGATATTCTCAGGAGTTTACACAATCACCAACTAACTTCTTGAGATCCAATCCAATAACTGAATGATGCGTCAGTTGAGATAGAATCTATTTCATCCCGTCACGAGGAATGCTGGGTACAGAAGACGTATGACTCATCTCTCTTTCCTCTCTTACGCGACCGATCAATACTTGTTCAAAAGTGTATGCAGAGGATCCTGGGTAAACAAGCTCTCTGTTGTGACTCATCTTTCTGTAGCTAGTGAACCCGCATTCCCTCTCTCACGCGATTCAGAATTGCGTGTCGCGATATTTTTCTGATCACTGCAAGTGGATTACTCACCTGAGAGGGTGTGTGTTTTCATTCATTGGGGATTGTGAAGAGAACCTTTGTGGCAAATCTCTGTTGCGTTGGGGATAACGTTTGCTCTTTTTTCTTCTTGGTAAATGTGTGCGTGTGTGTGCAACTGGGAAGCGCTGTATGGAAACCATTTGATTTCTTTCTCTCCCTCTATGATGTGGCGTGAAGGGTGCAATGTTCGTGTTTGGAGGTCCTAATTGCGTGGTCTGTGGACATTTTGTGTCTCTTGTAGCGTGTGTGAACACTTGCGATAGAGTTTTTTTCTCTCTCTCTCCCTAAGAGCACACCAAATGGATACGAAAAATCTTCGTGTTCAAACAGGAGATGGGGTATTCTGCCGATTGCGGAGGGATCCTATATGCTCTATTGTTTGAGTTAACAACGCTCTCACAGTAGTGGATATATATATATATATATATATATATATATATATATATATATGTAACTGTTTCATCACGAGACAAATGCTATCTATGTCCACCCTCCTCTATCTCTCTCTCTCTCTCTCTTCCTTTCCCATTCGTGTTACGCATAATCTCACAGCGGTGTGGGCCAGCAAGAGATTTGTCATTCTACCACTTGGAGAGGGCTTGCAGTAGTGATATATATATATAATTGACCAACACGCGAGAAAGTGTGGTACGCAGCTTCAACGATTTGGAGAGGACTTAGAAGTGATTACATCCACGTGAGATAAACTGAGTGACTAACTATATAGGACTTCTGCGTTTGGGGAGCGACATGTGAAGTAGTTAAAACATTGGATATTGTACTTACTCGTAATTATTAGCTGCAATTTGTATTTATATTCATCTCGTGTGAACGTCTGTTTGAGTAATGCTTGCATGTCTACAAGCATTGATTCAATAAAACCGTGCGGGGGAACTTCTTTGTGGATGCTCAGTCAGCACGAGATGGATTTTATTGCGTGAGTTCTCACGATTTTCGCCGTTTCTGAAGAGGGGAGGCATCTTCCATATACCCAATGTATTGTATAAAGTTGGTACGATTCTACTTAAGTTGTCCAGAAAATGTTAATAAAATGACGCAATTTTAAAATTGAATATTCGGTTCTTAAGTTTTTATGAACAAGTGTTGATCATGGAGTTCGAAGTCATTGCTCAATATCAAAGGGAAAAAATTGTCTGCGCGCAGGTAGTTTCATTTCCTTCAGTCAATAGTACAAACTCCAAGTATTAATATAGTTCAAATACACTGGTAAAACCGGGGTAGAACGAAGAAACAGCAAAAAGGACAATGGAGAGTAGAGAATCAGTGTTGCAAACGTAAGCTAGTAGTTCTCCCGTAACAGACACAGTAGATTAATGCTGTATCATGGGCATAGTACAACCAGGGACAACATAAGGGGCCATGCGTCACAGAACTTGAAAGGCGTAAACCACAGCACCGAATAAGAAGCCCAGTAGTAGGCCCGCAATAGTCAGAGAGTACTTCTGTTCCAGTGTAGGGAAGTATTGAATAAGAAGTATGCCGTAACAATAAGATTTAACTGAATATTTGGTCTAGAGAACCATTGCAAGGCTGGAGACATGGCAACCACGAAATGTCATTGCAGATGCAGTTGGAAATTCATCTAGTGCCATTTTCCCCGAGTAGATGGTTTCAACAAACTGAAAATGTTCTGTGATGGTCATGACTGGGCCGTCGACCGTCCATAACGACACAGGATGGCCGGTATTTAGTTATAGCGGCACGTTGGAATGTGGCTAAATGGTAACAGACCTCCAATGTGCAATACAACAGGAGGCAGGATTTCCACCCAAAGTATCTGCAATCGTTTACATGATTGTGGTCTCAATGCACGGAGACCGTTAGTGTGTGTCTAATTGAGGAAACATCATCTTGGGACCCGCCGAAACTATGATGAAGCACATCGCAAGTGAATGTCTGCCGAGTGGACTTTGGTGGGATTTCCGATGAGTTGAGCTTCAGTCTGGAGGCAGGTGGACACACATTGATCTGGCGGGAACGTAAACGCAGTAATTAATCTCTTCCTGTGTGCGAAGAGTCCCAATATTGTGGTGGTAGAAGTATGGCGCGCACCTCCATTGTCAGTGGGTGACGTACCGACCTGCAAATCATTCGGCACGTTTGCCTGATGGCAGTGCAATGTAAATATAAGATCATCAGAACTCGTATTGTCCCTTTGGCAGGAGTAATTCGCCCTTCTTTCAATTTTGTGGACGATGATGCTTGTCCTCACCTAGCTCAGCCATTCGATCTCATGTTGCAGGAGGCAGACATCGAGTTTATGGTGTGGCCCACATGCTGGCCAGACCATAATTCCAAGGAACACGTCTGGGATGCTATGGGACGACGCGTTGTAGCTACGCCGGCACGTCGAACAACTCATCAATAGTTGAAAATTGTCTTCCTGGAGGAGTTGCCCAGGATATCGCAAACTAGGATCGAGAACCTCATTAATTCCATACCTAATAAGTGTGCAGCGATGTTAGCAGTCCACGGGCTCACGGAGACCATACTTCACTAGCGATAAATTGCTATTGTGTACATATCCATTTGTACGGTCATATATGAAATTGTATCTTTACCTATCATGTGTCCTTTTCTGTCCCACTTCTGTCAGCAGCCTCTGGGCTTTACCCATTTAACTGCGTGGGTCTGCTGTGTCTGTAGTGGCTTAGTGACTAGCGTCCACCTGCAACATTGTTTCACATCATTTTGCTGTCCTTTTTTTTTGCTTCTGCTATGTTCCCCTAATTTGTGACCAGTGTATTAGACGTTTTGGAGTAATCCCGACATTACATTGTGAGGCACTTTCGACTCTGTCAAAATATTATATTTCTATGGTTTATTCAAAAAAATCTGTCACACTATTCGTGTAAATTACAAAGATATCTTCCATACCAAACATGTTTCATAACTACTCCTGAAAGCCTTTGAAAGATTTTAGGAACAAATAAAACATGCTTTAGCTTTCGATGCGGTAAGAATTAGGTTGAGTCTTGCTACAGCTGCAAAAGTGTTTCTTGTTTCTCGATAGAAGTTGTGGGACAAAAGAAGAAAAAGATAAATAATAATTTGGTCATAAGTCATACTTAGGCTCCCATTCTAAAGGAGCGTAGCAAAGATTATTTTTGATTTGGGCAAACAAATATATTTTAAACTTCTGGAATCAACCCAGTAATAAAATCCCTAATACATATGGTCTTCCAGGTTTTCATATGACACTCTTCAGGCAGAATCAATATCATAGGTAATATGACCATATTTCAATCTAGTTGTTGCCCCTTTGTTTGACTGTTGCTCCTAGAGGTAACGAGGAAAGTTAGCGATGCGATGAAACTTCTACATTTTTTTCTGTTTAAAATCATTTCATTTTGAGGTTATTTGTCAGGTGATATTGACATATACAATACCAATTTGTCCTAAAGTTTAACTGAGTGCATAGAAACAATTATCAAATGTTCATATGCGTTTTCATTTCGTTTCGGAAGTGCTTCAATAAAGTGTCGAAACATTCCATGTAGTGGGCAAATCCCGATACCACGTACAACTTTTTAGGGTGTTGAGAATACAAAGACATAGCTTGTGCGATATTGCAGTTTTATTTCGAACACAGTGAACGTTTACAGGTTGTTAAATGGAATTTGCTGTAGGCAGCAGAAAATTGATGGAATACAATTTAAAGTTTTTTTTTATTTAGAGCAGAAAATAAAATACAGCATTGTTGCTGTTTCGGTTAATTGCAGTTGAAAAAAATATAACAATTAAGACGCTTTTATTCAGTAATTTTTTATTGTGATGTTATTTTAGTGTTGTATGCAATTACGATATGTATATGTATGATAC
>JAGDQP010055671.1:0-13093 GCA_022664845.1 Lepisma saccharinum
GTAAAATCCATTTTCCAGGCAGTTTAAGGTAGAGATACGAAATTTGGCATTAAGGTGTATTGTCAAGTGTATAGCCTAGGAAAATATTACAATATTTTAATTAAGTCGTTCTCTTAGATCTAAGATGACTGCCAAGCCTATTGTTGTATGAAATGAAATGCATAGCCTAATCCGCTGTAGCAAGAAACACGAAATTTAGTATGAAGTTACATCATCACTAGTATATGTATACAATATTACAAAATGTATCCAAAGAATCAATCTTGAATCCAAAATGGTGGCCCACAAAATCCATTTTCCACACCGTTTGAGCTAAAGATTCGAAATTTGGTATGACCAAGAGTAGCTAACGGGAAACATGCAAAATTTTGAAAAAAAAAAATCCCACCTTGGATCCGAAATGGTCACATAAACTATTGTAGTGTAGAACGCATAGCACAAGCCGCTGGAGCTAGAGAAACTGAATGTGTGTAAAGGTACATCATCATTATTGGGTTACGAAAATATTACAAAATGTAACCATAGACGAAATCTTGAATCCAAAATTGCGTGCCCTAAAATCCATTTTCCATACCGTATGAGCTATAGATACAAAATTTGGCACAAAGGTATATTATCACGAGTAGTTTAGGAAAGTATTACAATCGTTTGAAAACGTCGCCATCTTGGATTCAAAATGGCCACCCAAATCCATTTTACACACCATTGGTGCTAGAGAAATGAAACTTTATATGAAGGCGTTCCATCACCCGTAGGACACGAAAATATGAGAAAATGTTAAAATAATCACCATCTGTAATCCAAAATAACCGACTAAAACCCATTTTTCATATCTCATGAAGCTGGAAAAACGAAATTTGGTATGAAGGTGTACCATCACGAGTAGGTTACAATAAACGGGGAAAGCAAAATCTAATAATACGGTCAGAGTTATTCGTGACCGTACACTGCGCATTTGAGTAATGGCTATCAACAACAAAGCTTATTCATTAAATGTTACAAAGTTTCAGGCGTCATCGTCGTGGGTAAAGAAATTCAAAGCTCGTTACAGATTCCTGCCTTGCAAGATCACGCATAAAATGTCACGACAAGCCGTGCAACAAACAATGGATTTCCAACATAGTGTAGACAATTTTGTCCAGGATATCAGACAGTTAATTCGCGACCATGATTTCTGAATTCCGGAAATCATTAACACAGATCAATCACGCTTCGATAAGGAAATGTGATCTGGTAGAACATTGGAGCTACAAGGAGAGAAGAGAGTACATGCCACGATGATATCAATTTCTACAACATCTCATTCTGGCATAATTATGCCAATCATGAAGACGGATGGCACTTTGGTGCCTGTGAAGTACGTTCTTGTAGCAGAACCCACAGGTCAGTTTCCTTAATCGATGAATGCACACTTTCCTAATTTTAAAATCTTTGCGTGTAAGTTCGCGAATATGTCCAAGGAAGATCTTAAGACATTTCTGAATGAAATACTTTGGACAAATGTACAGTGTTTAATGAAATGTCTCCTTTTGTTTTATTCATGGACACCACACATATATAACGATCTTTTCAACTCGAAAGTTTCAAAAGGTGTGCATCTCAAGAAAATAAACTGATTCCAGCAAAGTACACTGGTCTCATTCAACCTGCAGACGTCTTTCTTTTGCCTATACAAAAATATGGTGACATTTATCATTGATGCTGTTGTACTTGATTCAAACATGAATCTTTGGCACGGAGATTACTTTTTGTGTCTACATTCATTCGTGCACTTTCGGTTTTCTGCCCCAAGGTTCATAAATCTTCTTCGTTACGCATTTTATAAATGTTGGTATTTACCACACAGGCCTGAATCATTTGAAACATCCTTAGAGTTCTGCTTCGAAAGAGGTCTTGCCGAAACATGCGCGGAAACAGACTGTTCTCACATTGCGTTCATGCCATGTGCTCACTGCGAAACTTCTCTCTACCTTGATCACTGCCTGCTTGTAAAGTTACACACCTTCTGCACATAGTTTGTCATATTGTCTCTGTGACCCGGCAAGTACAATCTGCCTTTACATTGACCACATGTTCCTGTTGCATCACTTTAAAGGTTGATCTATACTTTTTCACCTTGTACACCTGTTTACCACTACGTGCTGGTAGATAGAAGTAATTTGCAAAAATCTCTGCATATGACTATGCTATAATTCTCTCACTGTCTAATTTCTAGCGCTGTAACGAAACGTAGCGCTATGTCGATCGTCACATGCCAACACACCTATCTAGCAAAGTTTGCATCTCTTTGCCACGGAAGGTCCTATTTGATTTCCTGATCTGCGTGCTTACCAGACATATCAATATTGATACATTAGTCTTTTACAATTTATGCATTGTTCCGAACTGGCAAGACTTATTTCTAGAAAGTGTAATTCAATAGCGCTTTTCGTCATTATTATGCTGTGCACATATCGTTTTAATTCATTGTGCTTTTTGAGAATTTTCATTCATACATGCTTATTGCATATTCCCATAATTAATGTTTTATTACAGTACCCACATATTTTACATCACTTGTTTTCTATATTCGGCTCAAAGGAAAACTTATATTCAGTGTTTCAAACTGTAAACACGATTTTTTCTCTCCGGAATGCATTGAGATGTAAGTGTCACGTAAATACATTTCGATGGTTATATCAAATTGATTTTGGTATCCATTATTAGACATGATAGTTCTGTTGGGACTTTTTTAGACATCGCGAATTGTCGACATTTGAACAATTCCTAAGTTTTGCGTTGTTGATAGCAAGTATATGTGATGCGCCACCGTTTTGCCCCTTATATCCAACATTTATAGGTACTTTACATATAGTTTTGCTCGAGTGCCTTACTTGCGTTATTGGTATTGTGCAGGCCTCCAAATTTGGAGGTTTACAATGCTGTAGCTACCGTCGTTTACAATCCTGGCAAATGAGTTTTGAAATATGTAATAAGCTGACGTAGTATCATTTGAAAAAAATACAAGTTTCTATTGGGTTGGAAACACCTATGTTAATTCATACTATGTTAATGCATCATATGTTTTAGACGTGCCCTTTTGGTGTCTTTCTTAGTACCAAGTTTGGCTAAATATGCTTTGTTGACTCAAAAGTTATTAGAGATTATCTCATGTAAATGGTATACTGTAATTTGTTCGCACTTCTAACTTATGTGCTCCCTATCTCATTTCCCTCTGGGCCATTGGTCCTATAATTTTGGTGTTCTCCTTCTCTATTCACGGTCATTCAGCTGCTTTATATCTCATTCGGCTTTGCGCTAATCACCCCCGTGACCGTTCTTCGTACTTTACATAGAAATAATTAAGCCGTTGCAGTGTAGCATTAAACTTTACATAATTATTTCTTCTGTCCTAGTCAATCGTTAGTGGACAATCTTACCTAACGCCAAAAACCATGCTGTCTAGCGAGTACAAATTAATCTTTAATCACTTACAGAGATAATTATGTGTGTATCAATTTGATTTTTATCTGAAAATATATGCCACTTGATATTCTACCCTACCGAGTAAAGACTTTTCTCGTATTCATTCCTCTGCATAGTTGGATTATTTTCATATACGGAAGCCGTCCAAATCGAAGCAATCCCGCTTTGTGCGTTTTCTTAATAAAAATGAATCATAATTTTATTGTCGGGGGGTTTGTTGTTTGTAGCTGACGACAAAGGTAACAGCTGCTTTGAACCAAAGTGAAATAATTAGTCTCTCTCAACGATTTTCTGTGGTCGTGATCTCTGAGAATACAAAGTTCTAGAGATCGCTAGCACCAAGGGTCACTACACTACCCCTACGTAGGCTATAGTGAGTTATTTATGCATGGTTCTTTAATGTTTGACACCCGCTGATTGCATGAACAGTGCTGGTAAGAACTAAATTGGAAAATTTAACTTATGTTCCGTGAAGACCTCAATCGAAGTATAATTAGTGGAAAGTTATATCTAGAAATGCATGTTATAGACACGAAACCGAGTTATAGCGAATATTTTCTGAGGCAAAAATAACAAATCGTATAACTCTTTGAACTTTTCATTTCAAATTTCACGATCAGCTCACCCAGTATTGTTATCGGTATGCTCATAATAATTTTATCTCTCGCATTTCACAACTCACCGTAAAGGTGAGGGAATAAGCCCCCTCCATCTGAAACTCTTGCAGAAGTTTTGATTGACTTTCAACATATTGTAAAGTTTTAGGAATATCCCACCTCATCTGAAACTATTGAAAATTTACCCAATGAATCGTAGTGTCTTTTTTTATCGTAGTTTATCTGCGATTTTACCATTTATTTGTATTCTTTATATCATGTTTGTTTAATTGCAGAAGCTGTTACAAGATAATAGGAGTGATTATGGAGAAAAAAATAAAGATCATTTATTGCATAGTTTAATAGAAGCATCAAAAGAAGACTCGAGTATAACAGGTAGAGTTATTAATCTAATCATAATTAAAAATAACAATTTAAAAGATGCATTTTAATTACTAATTGAATCAGTCTTTATTAAGAAGAGTTATGAGTCATTTCTATCAAAATATGTTACGTATGGGTGTTGAATGTACCAGACGAAACACATTTGTCAGGGTAAACATGGAAAGGTAGAAAACACACACCATGTTATGAGACATTGAAAATTTGGGTCATTGTTGGAAAGAGATTTCCGAGACACATGCCCCCTTTTGACACTAAACGCATAAATGGAGATGTTGGCTGCGATAAGGTCATCTCGCAAGCTGGAGCAAGGAAATAAACACTAGATAACCTATGACCTTTCTGTCGGCTTTTTCTAACAAACAATTGCCTCCTGCAACGTCCAGTGATAGGTGTGTAGGTCAAAATAAGAATCACACCATAACCAGATTTCTTTTGAACCTTGCGGAAAAGAAAAGATTTAAAACTATTCGAAGGTTCAATTCCAAATTGTAAGATATGCAGACTTTGATTTAAATACAGACTTTGAATCCCTTCGAGGGCAAGTTGCACATAAATAGTGTGAATGGTTTGGTCTACTGGACATTGCATTTTGGAACTTCCACCGTAATAGCTCACTAAGCATCATGAGTTCCAATCATCGTAAGGAAATTGAATGATCTTGCAATCCTTTCTTATACGTTGTTGGTTACGAGTGGTCTCTATGTTGTAAGAAGGAAAATATTGGTAAACTAATACTTCTACAACTTTAAAACATATTCATAATTGCACATTTGCCCTAGGTTTGAAAAAATAAGAAGTGTTTAACAAGTGCTTTTGTCATTTTCCCAACATTTATGGCGCTTGGACAGGGACCCGTTTGGAAATGGACGTCTCGTGTAACAATTTCACTTGCTTCAACATTCGACTGTGCCAAAACTATTCTTGTATAGAGTGCGTAACCTAAACCGCTGGAGCTAGAACCACCACATTTTGTGCGAATATACATCACTAGTAGGTTACGAAAATGTTACAAAATGTCTCTAAACACCAAAACTTGGATCCAAAATGGCGGGAAAGAAGAATCCATTTTCCAGAGATAAAATATTTGGGATATAGGTGTATTATCACGAGCAGTTTGCGAAAATATTACGTTTGAAAAACTCGCCAACTTGGATCCAAAATGGACACCAAATCTATTGTTGTATAGAATGCATAGCCTACACCATTGAAAAAACAAAACACAAATCTAGTATGAAGGTTAAGAAAATATTGCAAAATGTTGAAAAAGTTTCCATCTTCGATCAAAAATGGCCAACAAATCTAATGTTGAATAAAGTGCATAGCATAAACGAGTGGAGCTGGAAAAAAGAAACTTGCTACGAACATACACTCTATTCCAAAAGGTTGACCGCATTGATTAGACTGTTTTGAGCTGAAAATTCTTAAGTCCAACTTCGGGTATCTTCGGAAACAGTAAACCAAACATGCCAGGTTCGAACCTTGAAAGGTAGGGTGAACCCTCCGAATTAGAAAACATTCTGCAAATGTGTTTATCTTCTTTTAAGTGCAATAAAACATGTTGAAATGTTACGAAGTGTAGAAAAAAATAACATTCATGAAATACATAATGATACAGTATTTCGAAACCATCCATACATCAGAGCATGTGATCCTTTTGCCACCTACGTTTCCATACGTGAAAGCACATTTGCAGTGAAAGTGAAGACAGCAAATTTAGTTTCACATTAATAGTACAATAAACAAGAGAAATGATAGAAAAATAACAGCGTTTGCAACGTATATGAATTTCATTGTCCAGAACACCGAAATTCAGTCATGTTTCCTCAGGAGTTCTAGCAGAAAGAAGTAGATAGATGTATTCATGTTAGCTCACTGGCAGAACGCGCGCCTTCTAATCGTGAGGTCGTGGGTTCAAATACCGTTCTGGAAAATTTGTTTTTATATAATGATATATTCCTCAAAGCATGAATAATTAGATAAAATAATAACAATTAGTTTTATATGTATCCATACAAGCATTTCAGGACATAAGTAATTATTAGCTTTGAAATATAACGCCAGAGAAGTGGTGGCAGTTGACAGAACGTCGGTATATTATATGTGAGCGTTAAATACAAATTAAGTAAATGTTGTTATATCCAAAGTCGGATCAAGGTGACATAAAGCAAATTCACTATCACCAATGTTCATACAAATTCAATATCCCAAAAATCCATGATCTCCCGAACGATGAGTCACTTTAAGGGACTAAACTGTACTTCCGTAAATAAATACTATGGAATGCTTTTTTCATATGTAAGTCGTGAGGCTTTGGTCTCTCTCTCTCTCTCTTTGGCTTGGTTGCACATTCTATACTTTGTCATCTGACAAAGAGACGTTACTATTGTCTAATTAACTAAAACGAAAAAATGCTAAACTTGACCAGGGCTCAACCCATGTCCTTGGTTTAGAAAGCAAAGGTATAACCATGAGCTACTTTCACAATTAGAAAAATATTGCCGAGACTTGTCTTATTAAAACACCACCAGATTGAGTTACGCTGAACAAGTGAACAGTTTCATACATTAGTGATTTTAAATAAGGAAGATTATATTGATTTAGGTTAGTAATAATAAAATTGGGTCATTTCTGGATAATTTTAGAAAATAGTTACATCACCATTAAAAAACGTAGTTCTCGTGTGTGCGAAATGACCTAGGAAGGTAAGATGGTGAAAAGTGACATGAAGAAATCGTGATAAATAAAAATATACTACCATATTCACCATAAAAAATGATGGCTCTCCAACAGCTGTCAGCTTAAAAGATGCTAATCTAACCTCAAAATGAATTAAGGTGTCTCTTTTTGATAGTTTAGCGATATTTTAATCGGATTTGCACCTGTGATGAAATTTTTTTTAAAATTTAAGATTGACTCAAGCTTTACAAGATGGTAGATACTCACTTTTGCAGGTGAGTTGGCTCAAAATAAAAATTTTGAGAGAGGTTAGTAATTTTAAACTTGATTTTTTTTTAAAAAGAAACTGAAGACAACAGTTGGCTCGAGAAACAATGTTATGCATTTTTAGTGGTTCCATATCCATGGATTGTTCAGATGTTCTAAAGTGGTAGAAGATAACCAGAAAAATGTAAAAAAAAATGTCGGTTTTAAGGTATTATACATTTGTTTCTTTAGCTCACAATGGTTCGTGGTGTCCTCAAATCTTGCAACGTTAATTGAACTAATTTCCCGACGTCATACAATGATGAAATTTGCACAGCAACGTAAGTCGGTTGACAATACAATTTTCCATTTTTACTTTTACATATTTCTAGATATGTATATATTTTAAAAAACATATCTTAATATTTTGTTATTACAGACCTCTTTTAAATAGTAGTCTGCACCGGGCTGCGTTTGGCTGGTTGCTGAACAATATATTAATTTAGCTACACGATATTAGCTTCAGGAAAAGTATGAACACCACAAAAACCCAAGGAAAATTAATAGAAAATACTTTCTTAACTGGGAAAATTAACCAGGACAACGCCATCAGTTGAGCACAGAGATTGGAAATAAGACACGTGACTAAGCTTCTTACGTAACACGTGCACTTTAGTACCAGGTTGCCTTCATGGATGACTGGTCTAGACGTCGGCTTCTTGAGTGGAAGGTCTCGGGTTCGAATCTCGCCCGGGACAACACTTTTCCTTCTTTTTTCTTTAAATATATATTTTTGTAAGTTCATATTTATTATTAAATAACTGATTGCTTCTGAAACCTAGGATGTATTTGAATGCACACCAAGCGAGGTGTGTAATGAGGGCACGGTGCGTCCGAAGGGAGATTGGAGGCGGAGCCTCTCGGGAACACTTCCGAGGCTACTTGAATTCCACCTGTAATCTTCTATTTCGTACACATTAAATTCATTTTATCTTTATCTTATCCCAGTCCCTGTACTCTTCGTTTGCACAGTCGAGACAATCGTAATAAAGAACTTTTAAAGACACCCTTTTTTCTTAAGCAATCCGTACTAAAATGTAAAAAAAATGTTCATGTATGATTAAAAAGAAATTGATGGGGCGGGCAAACTAAAGAATTTATAAAGTGAGTCTATGAGAGCGTGCCCTATGATTTTCTATTTAATCAGCCGTTTCAACCTGAGGTTTTGTGACATATCTTGTATAAGAACCAGCGGGGGTCGAGTAGATAGCATTAGGAAGTCAATTATTATTCAATTATCGAATTCAGGAACGTCGAGATTTCGGAATTTCGCAATTGTAGAAAGTGAAAATACCATATTCAAAAATATGAAACACAACATAAAAACTTGACAGGGTTGTAAGGAAGAAACCGTATCGATCCGCACTTTCACTAATTGAGTAATGGAAGTAAATTCGAAAATGTTCATTGCGATTTTCTTTTCAAGTGTGTTAAAAAATTTCCTACATCGAGACACCGGGGTTTCGGAATATCCCAAGATCCAATATTTTTAACTAATATGAGTATCATTGTCATCGAACACTGGAAATTTAAGTCATGTTTCTTCAGAATGGGTTTGTTGGTGTGTTCATGTTAGCTCAATGATAGAGCGCGGGATTCCTACTCCTCATGTCTTGAGTTCGAATCCAAGAGATATATTTTGTTTTTCTTTATTAGTAGAATTCCATAAAAATATGATGCAAAGATTGATTGCTACGAGAAACACTTTCAGAAAAGATTAGGTAACAATAAAAAGGGCTGTTTTGGGAGTTGGGTGGGGAACACTAATATTGTGTCAAATATCCCTCTGCATTTATTACACGTTCCATTCTCCTGGGCATGGAATTTATTAGATGGCTGACAAATCTATCTCCTTCCCCTACCTCCAGCTATGCCTCAGAAACAAGGTCCCACAAGTCATCCCGAGTTCTTTCTTGGTGCATCTGCCTCAGGCCAAATGTCCCTTAGAGTACGCTTTACCTGTGCCCACATATTTTCCATGGGATTGAGGACTGCTGCACAAGGCGGCCAGTCAAATTAGTCAATCTCAGGCTGCCCTGCTAACCATTCCTGAACCACATGGAAGTATGTATTGGAGACTGGTCTTGCTGGAACTGAATAACGCCATGAGGCTAAAGTACTCGTACTGATGGCACCATGATGTTTACTCATGATGTGTAAGTACTGAGCACTGCAAAGGTGCCCTACAATTCTGTGTAGTTGTCCTGCACCGCGGCTGGAAATCCAACCCCAACGTGAAATTGATACACGACCACTGCGATTGCAAGCAACCACATAATCAAAGTCATATCGGGTGCCCCTCAGTTATGTCTGCTTATATCTTCAACCTCATCATCAGACGCATCGAGAACTCTTGAGTGTATGCTACATACAAGATATTCTCCTAATGTTCTATAAGTGGGTCGTACATAACGTCATCAACCATGTTTTAACCGGCAACCTGGTTGCTTATTCGTTTCCCAAAAAGATTCTAGTACTAGGCCAGTGCAGGTAGCGACCGTTAGATGGCTCTGAAATATAATTTCTTCCATCACGCTCAGCCCACCGCGCTTCTTCCTCATTATTTCCATCATAACAGTCATGAGGAGAAAAACTGCGATTATGATTCTCATAATGATCTTGGTTATTACGGCTATGAACATCACTCTCTTCGTCAGGAGGTTGTGTATGTCAAAATGCCTCCACCTACGGTTATACGTTTTTCCAATTTGTTTTAATTTCCTATGCTGCTTTCGCAATTATTTTGTTCCCTTTTCTCATTTATATTTGAGAAATTCTCACAATACCTGGCGCTTGCACCTACCATTTGAATGATAGTTTCAATAATGATTGACGCCTTAGTTGCCATACCTGCTGCTTGTTGTAAATGGGATATTCTTCGTTTTACATGTGGTATTGTTTTTGCAAAATTGATGCCTTTTATTAAATCTACAAGACACGTAAGATCTGTGATGTTTGATGACAATGTCATTGCTGTTTGTGATTTCCGCGTGACAGAGGGAATTGTTGTTCTTCAGCGTCCGCTAGAGTACTATTTGGGTAATCTAAAGAGGGTGTTTCGTGGTCTTCCTTTCTTGACAAGCACGTGTTAGTATTGTTATGAGGTGCCGAATGGGAATTGGGACCCTTAGATGACTTCTTAAGTGCATCAGAGTATGACTTAAAGATACAACCTCGGTAATTTGCCAGATAATTTCCTGGGTAATTGGCACAGGTAGCTGGAGTACATGTGTATTTTTTGATGCAATGACTCTTGAATTGCCCTTGTCCACACTTTAAAATTTTAGGGTGGGCGTTGCAGTTATCTTGGGAATGTCCCATTCGCTGGCATTTATATCAAAAGGATAATTGATGGGGGTTTGAATGTTTTAATCGGTACTTTGTAGTACAGTAGGTTTGTCATGTTATAAATATCTTTTGTAGCTGGTCATCTTTATAGAGCTACAAGGTATTACTGCATCAAAACTTTGCCCTGAGCTGTTTCTCCCTTCCGTGACATGTGCGTTATGCTTAAGGGCTTACATCCGAGTTCAGTTCTTAGATATTTATATCTGTTCATAGTTTCCTTATTACCACCTTAATTGGTTATTCACTTTTGATGATTCCTGTAGCATATTGATCGTTTTAATCTTATTTAAATCTTCTTGGTAGAGAGATTGTTGTCCATTTTTTATTATATTTCCCTTAAGTCTTCTGTTTCAAATTTATCAGCACTGTCTTTAGGAAGCTGTGTGTGTTCTATATGCGTATGAAAATATAGAGTGGTTTATTTGAAGTCACCTTAGAATGTGGTTGTAGATGACTGAAAAATGTTTGTTCATAATTATCTTTAACTGCAGTTTCCATATCCTCGATGTTTTAGACGAGAGCACATCAACTGTGTTGAATATAGGCAAAAGTCGATATTCGTCTCAACTTTGTATCTTTCAGCTTGTGGCTTCTGAACGCTACTCTTCCTACTATCTTGTGACGAACGGCATCTTTTTGAAGATCTAACAACGGCAAATTACATGATATTCTTATTTGAATATGTATTCGGTTGACGTAGTGTCATCGATACCACATCTTTAATTTTGGAAGTCAAAGCTTTCGTTGTCATTCCTGATAACTCTTTCCCTATACGAATGGCATACTTTTTACGTCTGTAGTTTGTAACTTCCCTCAAGCGTTCCTTTAGGCTTGATGTCTTAGATGACCATGTTTCCTTGTTCAAGGTTGTTTCATATTTGACTTCGGTACTGATGGTTTATCAGCGTTATCTGTAGGTGATGCTACTGTATATGAAGTACGAGTCAAATTGACTGTTTCCCTCTGAATGTGAGAGTGGAAAGAGAAACTATGAATGACTGAGAGGTTTACTGTTGGAAACAGCTCGCGAGAGCGTAACCCTACATTACAAAAGTCTAAAGCACTTAGTGCTTGAGTTTTGTGAATATCATCAGCCTTTGTCGTTATAATGATAAGAAAATATAAAATCGATAATTCGTGTCAAAAGCCTTTGGCGAGAAAAACAAACAATAAAAAGTGGATTTACTTGCTAAGAAACAAGAAAGCCTCTTTTGTGTGAGAGACACAACTCTCACACTTTATACAAAATGGTTATTGTATAAATGTTGGCTGTGAATGTCATCACTATACAAGCGTGTTGAATAACATTTGTTTGGATCATTCATTTCCCTTTTCAAATTTGTTTTATATATATTCCTTTGAATAAAAATACTGAAGTTGGCATTTTCCATTGTAGTTTATGTAACAAAATTGGTAGGATTAGAGGAAAGGAGAGAAGACTTATTTTCATAATTTGGTGACACGGACTTTGGATCAACAGTTTAGAATGGGTTTGCATCAGAGTTATCGTTACATCGGTCGATTATAAAACAGACTGTAACATATGCTGTTGCAACAAATACAAAGGAGTAAAGCAGAGTTTAAACATCAGGACGATTTTCAGCCTCTAACTGGTTTGTTTAAAATTGGGATTTGAAACTGTGTGATTTCTTTTGTCGAACCGAGTGCAGCATAGAGTACTAATAATCATACTATTTTTAAATCTTATCATTCAATGTTATAATGTATCAACAGTGTTTGAATTATTTTCAGATTGGATAATAATGTACAATAGTTTAATAGACTTTTATGATATTAGGCAAATTAGAAATGATTCGCATTATTTTATTATCTACATAATTTTACCTCAGTGTACTTTGTTTTTTCTTCCAGACGATTATATTACTGACTCAATCACGGATATTTTCTTAGCCGGAGTGGACACGGCAAGTACGAACTTAAGCCATTTTATTCTTTATATGATATTATATCCTGATGTTCAACGAAAAATTCAAGAGGAAATTGATCAAGTAATTGGTAGAAATAACACACCCAGTATGAGCCATAAGAAAAGGTAAATAAATAACTATGTTTTTATATTTCTCTGTCCTCTCTTTGTTACCTATACAAAGATCAAATAGATAATACAAAAACACGTTGAAGTTACGTCATCTTAGGTATCAAAGTGATGATCTAACTCGAAATACTACTTGAGATTTATGGATAAATAAAATCATCCTCTCCTTACAAAATTGAGAGACTTGTAGATGCGAATATGGTACAAATACTACTCATTGTTAAAACTGGATATCAAAATA
>JAGDQP010055672.1:0-13092 GCA_022664845.1 Lepisma saccharinum
CCTGTAGTGGTGTGCATTGTGCAATCTCTCTGTCAGGGATTCCAAATACAGTGGTAATCTCGCTGTAGCTATGGAGTTAAATTTTGAATTTGAACTTCATTTATGGCCTTTTGATATTTAAGGCTCAGGCCAGGATAGGGGAGGGGAAAGGATGGGAGAAGGTGTCGGCCAGGGCCTCTGTTCAAGATGCCATCCCGGCATTTCACGGAAACCCTGAAAAAACCTCAGTCAGGATGATCGGTCGGTGGAATCGAACCAATGACCTCCCGAATGCTACGCCAACGCTCTACCACAGCTACGGAGGCTCGGTAGTTTAATCTAAAGAACTGTTTATGCTTATAGAGAAGTTTACGGCCCATGTAGACTGAACTTTGTCGGAACCGTGGTTTCCTTATGGAAATAATTAAAATGGTACACTACGGACGTTGCGGAGTTCATTCAGCCGTCCAGTGATTTCAGAAGACGTTAGTTGAAAGTCGCTGGATCAGAACAGCGACTATCTATCCAACTCAATACCATTTCAGTGTTAGTGAGTGTTTCCTCTTGCAGCCGGCTGCTAGTGGTCATTCAACTACTGGAATCCCAAATAGCGTTAGACAGGCCTCTATGATGGATAAGTTTAAACTGAGAGCGAACACTAGCGCAGCGGGATTAAAATATGTTAGGTATTCTGTAGGCATGTGCTAAATGAGCGGACGGTACAACAGCGGTTTAACAACTTGAAGAACGGCGATGAATTGCTCCAGGACCACGTACAGGACGTCCCCATAGACAATGACACACTCAAGCAGCGGTGTAGCCAGACAAATCGTCGTGAGGGGGGGGGGCTATTTCCTTAGGGTCTACTTCTACAAATAACAAAGAGTATCACATACTTTGTGTTTATCCAAAATAGTTCAAAGTTTATTCAACCAAAGTTTAGTGCAAAATGCATCTGAAATCGTCCAGCTTAGTTGCTTAACCCCTTCCATTTTTTAAAAATATTTATGTCCCTTATATAAACAATAGTTCAAAACGGTCATTCTTTATCTTTTATACCAGTGGTCAGTTTTTATTTACGGCGGCGTATAACAAAATTTGTTAGCTGTGATTTAAGGAAAATGTAATTTCTAGGCACCGGTTTATCATAGGGTATTCAAACAAAAACATTCTATCCAATAACATATGCTTCATAATTTTAGTCCTTTGCATGAAAAGCCTAAAACGTTATCGAGCTAGTCAATATGGTATGCAAATATAATTGTCCAAATAGAAAAACTTCGGACGCTTTTCCTTCCGGAGGGGATTTAATATTAAAGTTGATTTTTGTACACGATTACATATCAGAATATATTGAAGGTACACAGAATGTGAAGGCTGATATATGCTTCCTTAATATTTTATGAATTTTTGAAAATCCAAAAATTCGTATTTTATGCATATTGGAGGCCCAATATCTCTGATGGGACAAAATATAAAAATCTAATTTCTTTACACATTATACATTTACGTCAGGAGAAACTACGGTAAAAATTTGAACTTTGATATTTGAGTTTGAAGGGAATTGCAGATTTGCAAATTGAGAATGAATAATGCTCGTGCGTGTTTTGCTAACTCATAAAAAATGGTTGTTAAAAGAAATATTCTTTATTACCATCAGAATTATGGAGAACGATTTTACTACTCTAATCATAGTTGAAATCTTTAAGTAATCCGAGATAAGCTGTATAGGCACTTCACACACACATAGAAAGGTGACAACGGTTTGCAAAAGACTTGGTTGCATAATGGAAAAAAATAGATCTTTATATTTTGTTTCACCAAACATATTGGGTCTTCAATATGCATAAAATAAGAATTTTTGTATTTTCGAAAATTCATAGAAAATTAATGAAACATATATCAACTTTGAACATATGTGTACAAAAAATCAACTTTAACATTCAATCCCTTCCGGGTAAAAACGTACCCTGTAAACCGGAATTGTCTCTATTTGAAGAATCATATATTGGTACCATTTTGACCATTCCGACTACGTTTTAGATTTTTCTTGCAAAGGACTTAAATTATCAAGCGGATTTTAAAGGAACATGTTTTTCTATTGTGAGCACCTCCATCAGTACGGAAAAATGTATAAAAATGGCAAAGTGGGTCCCATATAAGCTAAGTGGGGCTCAGAAAGCGAAATAAGTAAATGCCTCTTTTTTTCTGTCTCGTCAGAAGCAGGATCTATCTTTGGACATAGTTCTGACCTGCGATGAGAAGTGGGTTCTTTACAATACTAGATGGCGCCATCATCATTTTGGCACCACATGAAAACTCTTTAATTTCGTATACGCCTCACAATCGTATTTAATTTTAAATTTTTATGTAATTTACCGCATGTACAATAGATGGAAACTTCCACTCTTGAATAGAAATCAAATGATCGATCATAATTATTGCTATTTTAAAGTGCATTGAATTTATTTCTTGGAAGCAAATTAATCTTAGCCTTAAGGAAATGGTTGAAATTGTTCTGTAATATTTTGATCCCTTTTCTCAAGTATCCAACATTTAAAAAATGCTGAAGTCGTATCAAGTAAAGGGATCAGTCAAGTTCAAGTTTATATCTGGAATGGTCAAAACTCGTATTATGTAATGTGGGAGTTCATGGCTCTTATTGTTCATGGATCGTTAACTATTAACATTGCATTCTTTCGTTGTAAGATTTTTTTTATTAATATTGATAATATATTCACTATTCCATTTGCATGCATTTCACATTCTCGGAGGATGGACATCCATATTTACTTACATACAAAGCAGTAGATTCGTGTCTATTTCTCCACATACCATCTTTATGGGCTGATGGCACATTTACCCATCTCATCCGTAAATATTGCTTCATTGAAAGCAATAGTGAACGAGTCCTGCTAGTCCTGAATCCACCGTATAATTCCGTAAAAAACATTAATGTGCAGAGAATTTCTTTGTAGTTTCGAGTAATTTGGGTTGTAACTTAAAATTTTATTTTAAGTAGGCATTTTAGTTTCCTTGCGACATCTACGCAAGCGCCGTTTTCCAAAATGTAGATCTTCGTTTTATCGCTTTTCTGTCAAAAACTAAGCAAACATACATCTCAACTTTAAAAGAACATTCCGAAAAACGTAAGCTCCAGTAGAGTCGAATATTTTCATTACTTCAAAAGTTATGGAGAAATGAATCTTATAATGCCGTCTCATACCCGCATTTTAGTATGAACTTTTGAGGATTTTGACGGTTTACTGCTTTCCTATCAAAATTAAACAAACATACATCTCTTATCTTCTAAAGAGGATTAGATTTTCGAGAAAATATGTTCTAGTAGAGTCGAATATCTTCATTACTTTAAAAGTTATGGTGAAATAAATCAAAATTTTAAATTATTCTTTCACGTTGTAATTTAAGGCCACGTTATTCATTAACACTTTGAAAATTGTAATTTTAAACACAAATGACTATAATTATCATAGACATTATCATATACGCTTTAATGTTCATTATACAATATGCATGTAACAATATTTTTCTTCTTATTTACTATGGCTAACTATAGAGTTAAGTATATACTGTAAGTACATAGAATTTCCAGATTTCCTTTCGCGTTTACATATTAATTTTCTGCAAGTACATTGCCTGTCCCTGCACTGTTTGCACCCTCGCATTCTCTTGATGTTATTTTAGATATTGGTCCTGCTTAGGAAGGCCGCCATCTTCTTTCCAACCGTGATATTCTGGATTGTCCCTTTCGTACGAAGGATCTAATTATTGTAGTGATTCCCTAACATAAAATACCCGTCGAATGTGTCTTTGTATACATGATGAAGTATGTCGAAGAAGATTTTAAGTTTTGCAGAACTGTCAGTATCTCATATATAACGCAGGTCATCGAAAGTATTTACACTCGCATTTGATGACCACACACGAACAAGATATTCTTCTGCATTTGCAATATCTTCCGTGGAAATGCTATTGTTCTCACCAAACGAGAGAAAATTTTTGAAGCTGTGCACTCAGAGAAGCCTGGTTAGAACCAACTTTACTAATGGTGTCATTTCCAGTGAGTATATGAGCTTTCACTAGAACGTGATACAGACTTTCACCCAACTCAGATTGCATTTGATGCAGTGGTTTGAATCAACGATTTTTCCCTGATCTATAAAGCTGCCATAACTCGTTATTCTTTACGAACTGTTTTAAATACCGCAACAGTAAAACCACAACATCTGTAACATTGGATACAACCACAACTCGTTTCGTTCCATTTCTAACCGCCCAGTTAATGAGGAATGATTCGAAGATCTGCTTCCTTAATTTCTGAAGTCAATTCTCTGATATTGTTCCCTGCCACATTTACATGCTTCTGCAGAATAAGGATAAACGGTATCGCCATAGCACTTAGAATAATCGGCATTTCACTACTTAGATATTCGGAGCAAACCTAACTTCTTCTAACAGCTTACTATAGCTTTATTTGTATTGGATGTCCAAAATTTATGCATTTGTACTAGAACTGGAGAGTTACTCTAAACAGTTATCAAATGATCAACAGTTCCAGTGTCTGATGCACTTCACATTATTTCGCATTTCTCTAAGGAATTGTCTACATAGCTATAAAAAAAACTGCACACAGTCTTCTACCTCTCAATCACTAGTTTGATCGCTTCCACAAACGTCTTATAAAGCGACATTTTTAACATTCTCATTTTGGATATGAAATCAGAGATCAGTGCCGTTTTGAGCGGACTACGGGGATTGAAAAATTGTTGTTGTTACTAATACGTTTCCCAAGCTCACATAGAAGATCTCGCTTTGTTGGCTTGGCTGGAAACCAGAGAGAAAGAAAGAGAGAGAGAGAGAGATGTGATGCCTACGCCTAAAGTAACATTGTCTGAAGCAGTAGGTGATGGATTACATATTTACATTTTTGCAATAGAATCTCCATGTTAAGAGATGTATATTTGCTTAAATTTTAACAGGAAAGCAGTAAGATAAGATAAGATACGATAACATGAATTGTATAGGCGCTAACAGCACTATGGCTTACGCCCGTCCCGAAGGAAAGCAGTAAACCGTAAAAATCCTCAAAAATTCATACTAAAATGCGGGTATAGGACGGCATTATGAGATTCCTTTTCCATAACGTTTGAAGTAATGAAGATATTTGTCTCTATTTAGACTCAATATTTTGGGGGAAAATTAATGCTCTTTCAAAGTTAAGATGTATAATGGCTTAGTTTTTGAAAGGAAAGCGGTAGAACCAAGATTTACGTAAATGGAGCAATCACGGAATGTCTGTTTGGCCGCCATTTTGGAAAATGGTGGTTGCGCAGATGTCGCAGAGGAATTGGAATATCTACCCAAAATAAAATTTTAAGTTACTACCCAATTAACTCGAAACTACAAAGAAACTCTCTGCAGATCATTTCTTTTTACGGGACTAGACAATGGCTCCTGGACTATGCACAGAGAACTACAGATAATTTTGGAATTGTACCGTTCGAGGCGATGCATAAATAAAAATGAAGAACACAATATAATAGATGGTGTCCGTGAACCCACGCAGACACGAAACATTTGATAATTATTTTCTTGCGTTCATCTGATAGGTATATTCAATCTATTTAGCCCCTCGAATCTATCTATCTATCTATCTATCTATCTCAATATATTCATTCAATTATTTATTCATGCGACAACGCAACATATATGACACACACACACACACACACATATATATATATATATATATATATATATATATATATATATATATATAGTTTGTGCACGATATTTTTGTTAGGGCTTTAGTTTAAATTCAGGAGTAGTTTGGAAGTATTAAATCAATTCTTCCCCTTTCATTGAGTTTATTAAAACATGGAGGATTTTCTCTATAAATGGCTATGGAAATTAAAATTATTATTTGAAAAAATAAAAAAAGTTCCGATGTCATAAGAACATTTTAAATTAAGAATGACTTGTAAAATAAAGCCTTCTTCTTGACTTGTAAAATAAAGAAGTGCAGTTTTCTAATAGCGAAGGATTAAATCTGGACAAAATACGATCTAGCGTTTTTTCTTTTTGTTCTATAATCTAGAGTTATATGCGTCACTTGGTTTTGAAGATGTTTGATTCTGCTCCAATTCCCCTATTCATACTCGAGTGTTTTTCTATGTGTATGTATGTGTCTTTGATATGAAAGTAGGTACTTGTATATTTATTTATACTCATTTTATATATATATCTGAAAATCTAATACTAATGTAGATAATTAAAAAATAAGAAACGTTTCAAATAGAATGGTTATTTAAAAAGAAAAATGGATGAATATTTCCTTTCATTTCTCGAAACACTTTTTTCTGTCCTATTTCGTATGTGAGTTATGACATATTTTCTTTTTAAAATAGAGAGGGGGGGTAGGTGTGATACTTCGGAAATGAATAATTAATATTAAAGTCGTTAACAACTTCTCAATGTAATAATGCACTCTCAGGTTTACGGTCAGTATATACAAAATCTATGATGGGTTTCCTATTTGTTGAGTATTTACACAGTTTTTACAGCTAAGTTGAGCTTTCAGCGAACCAAACAATCGCGCCAAACTCTTCTTCTCATACAAGGGACACGCATTTCTATCTGAATAACCTTGACAGGAATACCTGACGCCCACAAAAATCCAACACAACTGGATGCTCCTATAACGTGCATTATCCAGCACGAGATACATTTTCACATTGAACTGACACACCTTCACTGACTCAGTACGTAGTTAGACTATGCTGCTACCTGCCGATATGTTTCGAACATACTCACGGATATTTTTTGTTATCCTCCACCAGTTTGTAACCGATTTACCAATATTTCCTCGTAAATATGAAACTGAGTAATAACTGAGATTTTTTAAAAGTATTCTTTGTTTAAATATGTTTCTAGAAATTGAAAAGCTTTTGATTTTTGTCAGTAATAGTACTGGAAATTTCCATGCATTACCAGATTTATCTGACTCTCTCGAGGAAAGTTCCTGAAAAATGTTAACAGTGCAATGTGATATTAATGTATTAATTAGGAAGGGTACAGGGGTCATTCTGAAAACATATACAATTCCTAATAGTCAAAGTTCGGGAAAATAGATGAATAAAACCAGAAGCACTGTAATACCAGGAAAGCATATTGTAGTTATAATGTACAATGTAACTGCCTGTTAACCGAAGCTAATATAAGCTAACCAACATATATTTTTTTTTCATACAAGCTTAATAAGGGTGATAAAGAGAGAAAGGCTGGAGAAAATATCCTGATTTACTGAATGTAATTTATGAACACACATTATTATTATTATTATTATGGGTAAAAGTAAGCAAAACTGTTAAACATGAAAAGAAAAATATTTGGATTAGACAATTTGCACTTAATTAGGAAATAGAGAAACATAAAATCCTTAAATAAAAACCAACGAAATTTTCCAGTGCAATGTACGTAAAATTACAATTATAAAAGTTTGAAATCATGAGACCTAGATTGATTGAATTGATATTAACGTCCTAAACGATCTAGTGAGTTTCTAAGGACAGGACTTACAGTTTCTGGTGAAGTAGTCTCCAAACCGCTCCGTTCAATGGCGGGAATTGATCACGTGACTACGCGCCCAAAAAGCGACCACTCTAACCTCTCGGTCACCCCGAGATCTCACGAGACCTAGACACTACAGTAATTTAAAGAATAGAAAACTCATACAATATCCTACTTATTATTTTCAATCAGCTACGCAGCCATGTGGTCTCAGGCGATAAGCCAGCGACTCAAAGGTCGCGGGTTCGAACCCCGCCAGGGACATGAATGTTTCTGGATTTTAACTAGCAGGGCCTTAACAATATCTGTCACCTGGCTGTATTAAGTTAAATAGAGGGTTACGTGGTCATCATAACGTCTCTTCGTAGCCATGTGTCTGACTTTGGTGATTACAGCCCACTACTTCTTTATTCAAGTAACTCCTCGATTATCCTCCCAATACTGGGTCATCACCGAAATATTGAGCCCCCACTGGTAATCGGGCCCGGGACCATTTACAGTAAATGTGAGCGCGCTATCCACTAGGCACGGAGGAGGCTCTATTTCCACCTAATACTCGACTGTTTTTATCTTCTTGTATATAGCTTATGATCTGCTTCTTCTGGTGATCAAGCTTTTCTTTAACCTTATATTCTTCTTGTGTCCATAACCTTTATATCCTTAACCTTATATCCTTCATAATTGTTGTTCTAGAAGTCAACATTAGAATGTAGTGTTATACCTTTTCGCTCGAATCACCAAATCTTTTCTTCCATGTAAAATCTCTTTTCTTCTCACAGCTACTTTCATTCGTGAAGTTTTACAAGATCTGTCTTTTAATTCATGAAAATTTAATTTCATTTTAATATGCAATGACACTTTTTGTTCTTTGATACTTCTCAGGATCTTGTTTCAAGCCTTCTCAATACTTGCGCATTCTCTCTTTAGCATTATTAGATTTGCTCTGCGATTTTCTTTTACTGAGACCCCTTCCCCCTCATACAAACACACACACACACACTTTGCTAAGCCTACTGTTTTCTTCTTGGTCATTTCTGTAACTGAAACAAAAGAAAAAGCGTTTGACATATATTTAAAATAGAGAACGGATCGTATGAAGGGTTCCGTACCAGTCGAATGCACAAAGAGATATGAATAGGTTGTCAAGTCATTGCGAAAATTTAAATATTAGTCACTCAAAACTTAATATAGGCGTATTGCACGGCGTGTCTTAAATGAATTAGCAGGTTTTTGATGGTCTGCGGCCAGAATGGAAAACCGGTGAGTCAAAAAGTGAAAAAGAAGCTGAAAGAGGTACTAACTAATGAAATTGATAAGATTGATTGATATAGCGACTTAAGAAGATCTGTTAATGTCTGATCTTTCTACGAAGTAATATAACTGTGAATTCCAATTCCTATCAAATAGTGGGAAATGTAAAATATGGGATGGTGAAAAGTACTTCATAACTCGTTCCAGAAGTACTATAATTGCTAATTGTCACTTACTCAGTCAATTTCCACAATCCACTGTAAACACGTAAAATTTTCAAAATCGGTCTCTTGCGTTCGAAAGGTAAACCGTAGATCTTTTGTATTACAATCGAATCTTGCAACAGTGATTTCAAACAGACCTAGAATACAGAAACAAATTAATTTTGTAGCCTCCGTTACAGGTTTGTATGCTCCGTTGGTGGAACGGAGGATACAAATACCCAATTTTTGCACTACGCATGTGGAGAATTGAAGTTCTGAATGAATGTTTACATCAAGTTCTTTTAAAATACTGGTTTAAAGAAAACTTACACGAAACTAGATAAATACATATATACTCGTATTTCTATATTTTTAGTGTAAGAATGGTTGATACACAATCTTTATGACGGCATCAGGCACAAATTCTTGCAGACCCAAAAATATTCAGTAAAAGATCACTCAATCACTACCAATTGCGCACATGGCCTCCTTCATCTAGCTTCTCCTACGCAGAGGAAATGCCTGTCATCTGGGAGTGTGAACGGACTATACATGAAAAGCTTGTGACGGAATTTAGGTTGAAAAATTTTATTTTGTTTTCAGAAATACTTAATATAAATAATATTCATGAAAAAAGGTATATCAATTCTTTAAAAATAAAATGCTGAAATTTAAAAAAAAATAACATAAAAAGTGTAACAATGGGGACTAAAATGAGGGTCGCTACATGTAACGAAGGTATACAATATATGTATCCCTCTATTCACTGAAGGAAAAAAAAAGCACACACACACAAAATAGAAAGTAATATAGCTAAATATGACCTAAAATATTTATTGAAGTGCCTAAGTTCAAATAGTGTATAAAAAAGTTTTGGTAATTTTTTAAAGTAAGAACAATAAAAGGTTGCAACCTAATATTGTACAATTTTTGACAATGACCCACATGCAGTGTTCGATTTGCCAGGAGAGTGCCAGGGATTTTCGCTCGAGCGTGAGGATTTGATCTCTGGTTGTTGATTCTGAATATAATGCCAACCAGGAATAAAAAATTTGTATTTCTATCCAAACAGGTTGAAACTTACCAGCAACCACTAGTTTCAGGATCCCTCCTTCGTAAATTATAACAAATCGAACACTGCCCAGTGCCCACAGGTAGAGTAAATACATGATGGTGTCTTGAATGTACTACACTATTGTAACTTACATGCTCTTATAGGTGTTTGTAGTAGTATAGTGTACTGGACTTATAGGTGTTATATACATACTTTAATTTAGCCTTGACCAACGCTTAGTCATTGAAACTGTCCAGAATTTTCGGAATATAGCAATTGGACACATTGTCCTTTTATAAGACTCTTGAACTCGACTAGCAGAAGAACTTATTGATAGTATGTGTTTGGAAAGCGTAAATTTATTGTCAAACAGTATGTCCAACCTTGTTATCTCTGAGAGACTACAATATTTAAAATGCACTGCTCGCCATTAAAAATGCAACACCATAAAGGAGACATTGGATTAATACAAAATTTGCAAAATATGTAGACCATCGAAAGATAAACAACTGGTTAGCACGACAGCTCCGTGACGCATCAAAGGCACCGGGTACGTAGTCTAGGAAGAGCAATTGGAGACAGGCCAGAGAGCCACTGTGCACTGGTAGACGAGTGTTGATGTGACGTAAGTGTGTGTGTATATATGGTCGAAAGATGTCCCGTCGTTGAATGAGTCATCCCTGCCAGTAGGTTTCTCCTTTTGATCGCGGAAGAATTGTGATATATCGCGAGTGCGGTTTATCTTTCCGCGACATTCGTGCCCCTACTGGACGAACTCCGTCCACAGTGCAGCGCAAATAGACTCGATGGCTCCACCACGGGCCGCGTGGACAGACGGCTTGTACGTATGGCTCTAGCAGATTCAACAGCCACATCCCAATCACTGGCGCACGCACTGGTAGATGTTGCACAACACCCATTATTACGGATTTCGCTGGCTGCACAACATGGGTATCAGAGACTACAATAGTGTCGAGAACATCGCGCATGCAGATCCGAATGGAAGGACATCTCTTTTCAGACGAACCCCGTTTCTGTCTGCAGCATCATGATTTCCGTATCCGTATCAGGCAGTATCTTAACATTAGGAACGGCGACGTCTGCGTTTTGCACGTCGGGCCGGTTCCGGGTGTTATGGTGTGGGTATTTTATTGGGTTCCGTGCCAGTTCCTGTTCCTACGCATTGATCGACATGTGACCAGCCAACGGTACATCGACAATGTGTCTGGATCCGGTTGTGGTCTCTTTAGTGCAGACCTCACCGGAGACTACATATCAGCAGGAAAAAGCGTGTCCGCGTGTGGTACGTGATGTTCTGGCCTTTCTGGCTGGACACAACGTTCCCTTGCTTCCTTGGCCGACGCGTTCACCTCAACTCTCGCCACTTGAACACGTCTGGTCCATGATTGCAAGACTCTCACGCCAGCGACATCCCCCAGCTACAGTTGATGAACTGTGGCATCGTGTCGAAGACGCATGACTTGTCATACCCAGGAGAATGTCCAAGTACTTATTCTCTCCATGCCTCGCCGTGTTGCAGCCGTTCTGAACGCTAATGTGTGGACCCACAGACTACTGATCTTCGGAAGTTCTGATCCGCTGTAGCCACGTTGTAACGCATCGCACAGAGTGGGAAGTTTAATAATTTGCTACTTGCACTTTACGGTATCTATCTGCCAAATTTGGGGCTGTTATCTTCTTTCCTTCTTTATGTTGTCTTTTTAATGGCGAACAGTGTATACTTTCCAATAAAAGAAAAATCTCTGGATAATCTGAAGTAAGAACATTTTGATATATTGAGCGAGAGTTTTCTCAATTTGACCCACTTTAATAAAGCGTCAATATGATTCTGGAATTTTATAAGGTCGTATTCACTCTTAATTTTCCTGTTTAGTGTTGATTGTCGTTTGTTTTTGATGCTTTATTCTGATTCTTTATACTCATTTATTACACGTTGTTCTCTCATTATTCACGATGATTAATTATCATTTTTATATAATTACAGGTAAGCTACAAATAATTGCAAGCAAAACATGTCGAAGACAAACAGTGGAACAGAGGTACGTTTTGCTTCTTTTAACATTTCAAATCAGTTCGAAGAACCGTTGAGGCGGGAAGTTTATCATATAATTTCTTCACTAATATAGTAGATGATATAATGAATGTGTGCTTAATTTTCATAGAAGATTACATAAAATTGTAATGTCAGTTCAAATCGTTGTCGAAAGCACACAGATTTCTTACTACCGCTGTATTACCGGTATCCTATTACATGATAGCAGAATGGAATTTGGAGTCATCTGAACAGTTTGTTGTATTGTAACTTGCTAGAGGTCGTAGGCCGTGGAAGTGTCTATTTACCAAGGATAAATAATCTAATGTGAAAAGTAGAAGTCAAAATTTGTTTAAAATATATGAATAAAATGTTAGTATACTTAGGACTATTATTGTGTTTTTCTAATCTACTTAAAAGATCACTATAAATTGGTTATAACTCAAATGCTTCCAGCTAATGCAGAAACACGCAGGTATAAAATAAGTAGAAAAATGGTAGATTTAATGAAAAAACATCGTTTTTTGTTATATTAGATCGATAGTTGTAGATTTGATTGTAATCAGTAACGTAGTATAAAGTTGAAACTTAATAATAACTTAATCGTCCTTACTTTTGATTTGTGTTGGAAACTAAATTTGCCAAACGTTTCTGTAGCTTTGTTTCCATAAAAAAAAAATATTGTACTATGCTTGATATCTTGTGTATTTTTTAAATTTTACATTAAAAATGCTATGGAATGAATGTAATGTAAGCATGAGCAAGGGAGACCTTCCAGAATTATGACCAATTTGGTTATCTTATTTTCATCTCAGTCTAGGTAACTGTTGTGAACCTCTCTCACAGAAATTATGTACAACTGTGACGAAATTACTATAATGTACAGAAAATAGGAATTCAATTGTCCGACGTGTTCAATTATAGAAACTGACATTATTTGTTTCAATTGTTCAGTTATTGTG
>JAGDQP010055673.1:0-13092 GCA_022664845.1 Lepisma saccharinum
TTGGCTTTCTTCAGGCTCTTGTTTTCCTCGATTGTATTTTTAACAAGATTTTCGTTATATCTTCGTACATCCTCTCTTATTTTCTTTCTTACGGTTTTATTTAGTTCTATGTACTCAATCCTCTTTATGCAATTTTCCTCTTCTTTCATTTCCCTTCTTTTCTTCATCAAGAGCTTAGTTTCTTCTGAGATTTTGCTCTCTTTTTTCTTCCTGGTACCTGCTATCTCCTTGGCTGTTTTTCTTATTATCTCAGTCAGTATTTTATTTCTGCTATCGATGTCTTCTTCATCCTCTAACTCTTCCAAGGCGCTGAATCTGTTGCTTAGTTCTATCTCGAATGTCTGTCTGTGTTTTCCAAGATTTTCCAGATCTAAAACTGACGGTTTTCCTCTGATAAGCTTCTTTCTCTCTAGTCTAGTATTTAGTTTCAGCTTACATCTCACCATCCTATGATCACTCGAGATTTTGAAACTGTTTAGAACAGACACGTCTTGCACAATTGCCCTGTTATTTGATAGAACGTAGTCTATTTCGTTTTTGGTCCCATTTGGGTCTTTCCATGTCCACTTCCTCTGGGGCGGTTTCTTGAAAAATGTATTGGAAATGAACAGTCTGTTGGCTTCTGAGAATTCCACTAACTTCTCTCCTCTCTTGTTTCTTTTGCCAAATCCAAAGTTTCCCACTTTCGTGTCACTGCTCTGCTTGGTTCCTACTTTCGCATTGAAGTCTCCCATTACAATTTTGTAATGCGATTTGCTACTATCCAAAATCTTCTGAATCTCCTCGTATAGGTCTTCGACTTCCTCCTTCGGGTGCGAGGTTGTTGGAGCGTACACTTGTATAATTTCCATACTGTATCTCTTGTTAATTTTTATTACTACCCGTGCGATTCTATATGAAATTCCTTCAATTTCTGTGATTCGTGACTTCAGGTCTTTATTAATTATAAAGCCAACGCCTGTCGCTTTTCCAGTTTCTGTTCCTTTGTAGTAGAACGTGTGCCCTGACGGTAGTTCCAACTGTTCTTCATTCTTCCTCCACACTTCTGATAGTCCTATGATGTCCCATTTAATCCTCTTAAGTTCATTCTGCAGTTCTTCTAATTTGTCCTCTCCTGCAAGTGACTTACAGTTGGGGGTCGCCACGTATAGGTCCGTTCGAGTTGCCGTGTCGGTGTCCTGGCAGTCTACAGTCCAAACCCGGGCATTTTGACCCTCTGACTTCCTGCAGGACTGACCGCTGCCGTTGCCAGCTGCATTCCGTCCTCCAGGTAATGAGGTCCTCCGAGGCTGTTTCCTTGCTTGTACCATCATATGTAAAGAAAGGAGGGGTGCTGACATTTGACTCACCACGCTGTCAGCTAATGCGGGTTGGTGAGCAGCCCATCCATGTTCGTTCGCCAAGCAGTTGCTTGGGTACTACAGGCCCCACGACGTGAACGTATGGATTGGACATTAGGCGTCTACCCCGGTCGGTTCCCTTAAGTCTCAGCAAGAGGAATTAAGGGGTCTCCTCCCAGTTAGTGGCAGAAGCCTTTTGGGGCGACAGTCCCGGTTTCCCGGTCCTGTCCCGGATATATATATATATATATGTATATACTCCTCCCTTCGGGGAGAGACCTCATCCACTAGTGGATTGAATATGACTGTGATATATATATCATGCAACATATTTTGTGTATTTTGCTGCTAACATCTTCTTTGTAACGTAAATAACAACATAATATCAGAAATTATAAAGCATAAATATCGTGCCCCATTTTTAAGAACTGATAGAAAGAAACGTTTCGTGTATAACGTTAGTGTTCTATGTAATACTCGATTAATTAAGAAAGAAATAATTACCTACACGGTGTAGTAACCATAGGTTTCAGCGTTCATTTTCGTTTCTCCATGTTCGGTACGGATCTTTTATACTGGACAATTTAAATTACGTCTTTCAGTAAATTTCAACTAATGGCCCAACTAAAGTAAAATTGCGTTAGGTTCCCTGTTTTGCTGTTTCAAATCGGATCTTTTTTTCTTTTTCATTCTTTCGTACATACTACAAGAAACCATAAATATCTTTCCAGAAGTCAGGACATGCGATAATGATTTCTCTTAAAGAAAGAAATATCCAACCCTTTCTTGTTCACGCACACACTCTCAGAATCACACATCGCCCCCTCTACGTCAGTTGGGTGGCCTATCTTCTAGGTTTGGAGAAAAATAGTGTATAATAAAGTCATGTAAACATTATATTGGCCATGATAGTACTATACGGTATTTGGAGATAGTCCATATTCCAGGGTAGTGTATATATATATATATATCTGTAAACAGAGCCAGGGTGGATTGTTATTTTGAGGTCCTTGATACTAAAACGCACATTACGACATGTCCAAGCCACCTTCCAACTATAATTACTGTAATATGCATACATTGATCAGATAGAATTACAGTGCACCATCTCCAATGTAATATTGGACATACAGATGTTGCGCCAACATTGCTTACATTACAAGTTTAATACAATTCATTGATAAAATAAAAAATAAAAAGGAAAAAAACGGAATTCAGCTTGGAAAGTAATACTGAAAAGAAAGCGATCGAATTCTAATCATTGCTTCTCTGACGAAGTCGGTCGGCGAAACTGGACGTCTGACTTGTACAAATATTGCGGGCCCGAATAAAGAAATGTACTACGGAAAAGCTTTGTGTATTATTCTGGTTGATGAATGCTACTTATAAATGTAACCCAGCCCTGTAGACCACGCGGTCTTTGAAAATGGGGAAGTACCGCTGACTGAAGTTTACTTGGGTTTGCGTATGTGTTTCTACACCAATGATATACCTCAATTACGTCCTGGGCTCTACCTTGCCTCTGGATGGAGGATCACCCCATATATCTAAAGGATTTGCCGATTAAACCCATAAAATGCTAACTACAAAATTATTATTAGTGTCATCCCGTTTGAAGCCATATAGTATTCCGCGGAGAATCGGGATAATTCCACTTCTTTTTTGTTAGCGTTGCAGCAGTACAGTACATTTCAAGACTTTGGCGACAAAAGTAGAGAATATCCCCTGATAACAGTACAACTGGCAGCTCTAGATGGAAGTCATTTTCGAATATTTATTTCTAAATATAGTCAGGGATTTCACCACTGGGAAGGTACCCAATGTTTCTATGCACATTTTAAGGAGGACTGACTTTGGATAAGCACTCCGTAGGCAACAAGGGTTCGAATCCCTTTGCCGCCAGCCACCTTCACTTAAGTTTTCCAGGGTTTTCCTACGTCCCACCGCTCAAATGCTGGAAAAACATTTTCAATAGAGCCCTGGTCGCTGCATCCGTAACGCCTTTCCATGAACGAATGCTGTACGGACGAACTCTGAATTAGTGATGCATTCTAACCCCACGGCCGACTATTCTGAGGTTTGCCTTGCAGGGGTTGGCTCAGCTTCAGCAGCCGAATGCCTGGTTAGTACTTTAAATAAGGCCCTGGTCGCTGCCTTCCACACCCAGAACCAGACCGGATCCTGCTGTGGGCCACAGTTGCCTAAAGCCATATATCAATTCCTTCAAAGAATTCTCGGTGAGGTATGTTATTCGTTAATGTGTTAGGTTAAGGTACTGTGAGGGACGTGATTGTAGTTCGATGAGGTCATCTTCATAACCCCTTTCCTGACTTCCGTTCTTGACTCCTTCGTTTCTTTCCTGGTTTGCATTCATTGTACCAAACACAGAGACTAGAGTGGTACTTTCCTTTTGTTATGGATCTACTTCGCCACAAACATGTGTACGGACACAATTGAAGTCGAAAAACAATGAACCTGGGCTTTCACTGTTAGCCATTGTGCTGGAAATAGGCACCCCAACCAAACAAAAGGCTACATGACAATTTTCAGTAATGCTACCGCCGAAATTAACCTTTCGAAGTCCATCAATATTTGACCAAATTATTCAAACAAATTTCGCGATAAAGTGTCTTTACCACTTCTTTGGTTCCCGGTAAGAACCCACTGGAAATAATTTTCGCTCAATACAGTTAACTGAACATAGTCTTGACTGGATAATGCAAATAATAATACTAATAGCATTGTCCATCTGATTACTAGTTGATACATGTCTAAATATCTTTATTTGCATATCTTTGGAAACTGAGAAGTTCTCTGATTTCAATTGGTAACGTTGTGTGCAGTCAGGTTAGTTGGTTTCGATTTGACTTCTTCCACTATGATGTCTGACAATATTAAATGAAGATTCCAAACTTTTCTTTTGCGCTTGGATCTTTGCTTAGGTCCCGTTCATACTTACCATGCATGATAATAGTTGCGTTGTTTTAAGTGAACTTCCAAGCCCGCACCCAATGTTTAACTTCACTTTTGACCGCAGAGGTAGAAACTGACTACCACCCCGGAAGTCACCGCGTGAAATCGAACTACAACTTCAAGCAGGAACCTGTGCGCTTCCTTAATGTTGATTAGGGATCTCCGACCGTAGCCACCATTATCTATATCATTGTTTTAGACCTCTGGTCTAAGTTCATTTTTTAAACTTCAACCTAGAATACGCATGAGACATAAATTAAACCATAGCATGTACAACGTACTTCAACTAGTAATGTAAAGTAGGATAGTTGAACTGTGATTTCAAATAAATAAACACTGAAATGGACCCTGTTGCTGTAAGTTGCTTCGTTTCAATCTTACCTTACTGTTTTTCAATGTTAATATAGTAGTCTTCCCCGAGGAAAACCGAAACGAGGAGTCTTGGAGGAACTGTACATTCATGTTCACAGAAATTTGCGGATGAATATAATTTATAATTACTACACAAATTACCCCGTGTGGAAATATCAAAGTGATATTTAACAAAGTTTTAACGCGAATGTTGTACTTGCCTCTCATGTAACTATGAGCAGTGAAACTTTCGTTATATTACTTGGTGGCACATCGAAAGTACAAGTTTTAGTATCCAATCGCAGGTTTAATCGATTCTTGTACCGCTTGTCGTGCATCGTCAGCATAATAAATAAATACGTTAATACAGCGTAAGAAATTCGCACTCTTAGGAAAAAGTTTCCTGTGACGTTCACACAACTATTATTTTCGCGCACGTAGCACCAATATGGATGTTTATATCTGATTCTTTTCAGTCAGTATATTTCAGTTTTAGGATGAGCATCTAAGGAACATGTTACTAAACCAGGGATATGAGGTTCTTTTGTCTCGTAAATTAAAGTTATTGGAAGCTATAGATCCCGACAAACTACAGCTAATCACCTCGTCGGTTCATTGGGGCATTCCACTTATATCCTTGTACTGCTTCTGTTCACAGCGTCCCTCTGCTAGCTTGACGCTATTCAAAGTTGTGAGGGCGGTTCCCAAGTTAAACTCTCCATTGAATGGACACCCCATTCACATTTTTTCAACTACATCACCTTGCATTCTGAAGGATAGAAACAAATTCCATTTGACCTGCTCCTTCTTTCTCTCTTTCGTTCCCAACCACCTGTGTGGCTTCTTGTTACACTGGTGCATTTCTTCCTCCAAGCGGGATTGTGTTATCACACCTCCACCTGTTGTCTGCGGTATTTTGCGATCACCCAGTATTGCCTCCTTTTCTCTCTCCACACAGAACTAGTTCTATAACAACTTACAGGTTACAATCCTGGCTGAATGCGATTGTGCACGTTGGCAACGCTGCTACTCCTCTGCGCCCCATTAGTTTCTCCTATATCCCCTTCTGCCCTTGGTTGTTTCGCTTTCATGGGCTGTATGTGAGTTGAGTTCACCTGGCACAAGTAGGGCTGTCAAAACTATCCGGATAATTATTCATCCGGATATTGTTCGAATAATTATCCGGATAATTTCATTATTCGAATCCGAATAATCGGATATCCGATTAATCGGATATCCGAACAACGGAGAAACGGTTATCAGTTTATTCGATTATCCGAAAACGAACAAACGGATATCCGTTTATTCGATTATCCGAAAATGAACAAACGGATATCCGTTTATTCGATTATCCGAAAATGAACAAACGGTTATCCGTTTATTCGATTATCCGAAAAACAAACGGATATCCGTTTATTCGATTATCCAAAAAACGAATAAACGGATATCCAAATAGTTGTTGTCCGATGAACAATGAAACTTATAGAGCAAAGAAGTTTGAGTAATGTAAACCTCTATTTTTAGTTTAGTGCAAAATTATCTTCCTACAACAAGTTGTTAAACATTTTAAAAGTAGAATATTACTTGTACTTTTAGACTTCAGCAGCTAATGCTGTGAAGCTTTAGCGCCCGCTCTGTCCGTCTGTCGACAACTTTCAACTCAGAAACTACTAGGGTTGGAAATGTGATTGAGGTGTCGAAAAGGTCTCGGTGAGACTAGCTCAAACCCGTATCATTTATCCAGATTACAGGAGGAGTGCCAGAGATAGGGGCGTTGCCAGATATGGGGTCACTTTATGGCTAGCAAGATGTTTGAGATGGCGTTGAAAAGGTCTCGGCAACACGAGTTAAAACCCGTATCACTGATCCAGATCGCGGGGGCGGTTTCAGAGATCGGGTAGGTCCCTGAGATAGCGGGCCCAATTTATAACAAGTCGAGCTAGGAAGGTGTTTGAGGCGCCGTTGGAAAGGTCTAGGCAAGACGTGTTCAAACTTCAAACTCGTATCGTTCATCCAGATTGCAGGGTCGGTTGCCAAGTTTCGGAGTGATTTTAAACTTTGAAATTACTAGGGCTAGAAAAGTGGTTGAGGTGACGTTGGCAAGGTTCCGACAACGCGAATTCGAACCCGAATCATTTCTTCAGATTGCAGGGGCGGTTCCCGAGATTCTTTGGGATTTCAACTTTGGAACGACTGGGCTAGGAAGGTAGATGATATGTCGTTGAGAAAGTCTTAGCAAGAGTTTAAACCCATATCATTCATCTAGTTTGCACGGGAGGATTCCAAGTTTAACAGGCGGGAATTCGCAACTTTGAAAGTACTAGAGCTAAGAAAGTGGTTGAGGTATCGTTGGGAAGGTCTCGGCAACACGAATTCAAACCCGAATCATTTCTCCAGCAAGGGCGGTTCCCAAGATTGGGGGGGGGGGGAATTTCAACTTTGGAACGACTGGGATATGAAAGTAGTTGATGTGTCTTTGAAAAGGTCTCGCCACAATTTTTCGAACGCAACATTGATCATATAAAGGGTATGCTCGCTGCTGAAGCCTGGCGGTGGCTTATATGCACAGTCCCCGACTCGACTCCGCCTCGCTTGTTATAAATTTGCTAATTTCACTTAAAAGCACCGTAGAACTTTGACCGTGAACTCTAGAATTTTGACACTAACACTCAAGAATTTTAGTGATTTGTACTCAAGAATGAAGCTAATGTCTACTCAAGATCCAGGGTCTCTACTTATTTTTTATTTCTATTAGTATACTAATTAAGCATTTGACTGAAAATGGGCCAATTCTTAAATGCCATTATAGTATATGAGGATGTAAAATTTCCAACTTTCTATATTTTCCCGAAAAATTCAAGGTCTGCAAACAAATAAACTCTTTTATCGTTTCTCTTCTTCGTTAATCAGTCAAACCAAGCTAAACTTCAACTTAGGCTCTGGTCGACTTGATTCCCACGACCTTTTCGTATCTTATCACGGCCTGAGCCAAAGTTGCCTAAAAGTCAATGATAAAATTGATGCAAATAACATAAAAATAAAGATGTGAAATGAAGAAGTGCATTAGCGAGAGACAAACAATGCTGGAGACAATCAAGAAGAGAAAGAGAAATTGATTAGGACATTGACTGCGCAAAGATTCTATACTAAGGTATGGCTGAGACAAAGAAAGAAGAAGAATCCAACTGCTTGACAATGTCAAGGAAGATAAATCGTATGTTGAGATGAAAATGAAAGAGCAAGATCAGGATGAATGGAGAGGGCTTAGCTTGCCTTGAAGGACCTGCCGATTCTGGCAGAACACTAATTGTGATGATGATATGGTAAATAGTTGTGTTCTTACAACTTAAAGTACTCCAAATTGTTTAGAATTAAGTCTTTTTTTATGCCCTGGAGGTAGTGAGAAAGGAACATTTGTCCCGGAAAGCAACTGGTTGGGACTGCGAGGATCTCGATTTCGCTATTGAAGGGGGATGGATCACTGTTATACAGAACCTTTCAGTTTCACAGAGGAAATAGATTCCTTGTTAAGTATGAGAGCTAGTGTATATTTGCTACAATCTAATACATCGTTTTTTCTTTCCATGTAAGACGAAAACTGGCATTGAATAAAATGTATTCGTCTTTCTTTTTCAAAAATGGAGCAACATGTATCACGCGCGATGCTTTCTATAATTTATTCTCTCCTTGAATGCATTATCACTTTCGATTACAATTTGAACACTTTTTGTACTATTTCTGACCGAAGTTAGAGTGTATTAGATTTGGTCGCCTAAAACACAAGTTAAAAACTTGGCGAGAGCGAGGATAAAACACATATGCTATGCTTGTGTGGTTGTAGGGCTGGTAGCATATTGCTTTCACCAACCAAGCTACGAAGAACATTTTTCACTTTCATCCCTGTGTACACTCAGATTCATAGAAAATATGTGATGGAAAAAATTGAATGTCCGAAAGTTGCACAATCTCGCAACACACGCGGCAAGCACAGAACATGGAATGTTGAATATAGGCACGGTACTATTAACATTGTGTATTTTATACAACTATTTCAAAAATTGTCCAGAGAAACGAAGTGCGCACGGGCGTATGCAGTATGCACGCGACATTTAGCGTTGTGTCGTCGACGACTAATGCTGTTGGGACTCGCGACTTGAGATACCTTTTTATGCATGCGACATTTGTCGTTCGTCCAAAAATTTACTTTTCGCAATATCATTTGATATCTTCTCAAAATGTCTCCAAATATTGCTTTGAGGCATAGTTACTCTCTTTCCAGTCTTCACGCTAATCAAAACAAAGCACTAACCAGTTGCTCCACAAACAGAAATATGGGTATATTTCTTCTATATATATCAGCAGTGACACATTCCTTTGTACTTGGGTTCGTCGCGCTTGAGTTGCTGTTCTTAGAAACTCGACATTTCTAAATATTTTAGAACACCTTATTTTCGGCATGCACACAATCAGATTAAAAAATGCACGTGTTTTCCCAGAAAGTATTTAGAGCCAAATGAACATCTGCGAGCACTTTGTCGGAATTCACTTACAGTTAGGTTGACACGCTATTGAAGAAAATAGTTTTGAGATTAACAAAAGCTATTTGTTTCTACTTCTCAACGGATGTTCAAGACAATCCGAACTATTTTCTTTTGGCAAGACAATCAATAGCATGTCCTGTTTCTAGGGATAGAGCATTGAAGTCTAGTCTAACAGTTATTTTTATATTTACAATACTTTGCTCTCCGAATGTCCAAACTAAAGGAAAAACATTCAGAGAGTTTTCCTGTCTCATTAGTCATATGGTGGGATGGGTCTAGGATGTTTCGATGCAGGATGTTTTAGTGAAAGCAAGTTTCGGTGCAATAAATTACTGGTGAATGTTGTTTATTGATAAATTAGTAAAATAGGAAAGTTAAAATATATAAAATTAATTAGTTGCTACATTATTATAACGTTATTAAAGTTTCCCTACACCAACAATCTGTTCGGTAGTAAATATTAAATTTTGAACGAGTAGATCTACAACAGATTAAGAAAATTGATTAAGCCTCACGAAGGAAACAGGTACTTGTTATAGAAATGTCTTCACATAAATTAATTCTTGATAAAATGCTTAATTTTTATCTAATTAAATATGCTCAGAGAGAGAAAGGTGGGGTAAGCACAATATTGCAGTATCATTCAGTCTCCTGTGGAGAGATCAAGGAGTCTAAGCGCCCAATGCCACTCTGTGGCCAATTACCAGACTATTTGAGATGGCATTTTTTTTTATATTATCTGTGTTTTTCGTTTTCATATATAATATAACTTTCATAGTTATCAGGCACACAAAACATTATCTTCCGTTATCTTTCTTTTACACTTGGTTAATAGTGTTCTCACAATGAAGGTAAAAGGAAGAAACAACCTTCTAAAAGATATTCCATTATAAATGTTGAACCGGAATCAGAATCGATAATATATTAAGGTGATTTAGAGGACATTCAAGTATCAGTTTAGTCATTTTGAACCCCTTCCGGCTGTAAGTAAAAAATAGTAGATACCCACCCCCTTCCCTTATGCTTACGTAAATCACATCAAGTTTATTATCGTTATTTCGTAGTAAAAAAAAGGTACATAAATCTAGACTAACAATTTTTTTTAGCGATCTTACGTAAACATTGCTCTGATCTCCCTCCCCTCTTGTCAGAAGAAATCAGCAACGCTTGACCCCCTCCCGACTTGAATCCTTACGTAGTACTTCAACGGCACCTTAAGACAATTAGTTTCTAAGTGGAGAATCTTTAATTACTTATTTTACAAATTCGATTTCTTTCTAAGAAGAAAAGGAGTCAATTAGTTCATATAGACTGTTTCATTTATATGAATTTTATACTTATAAATTTAGACACAGATCGAAATTACCATCAATAACAATACAAACATTCAAAACATAAAACTAATATTCAAAACAGATTGCTAATTTAATTTTGACATTTAATAAATCCAATGATGACTGGATTAGTAAGGATGTTCTAAGAGTTTTACAGCCTTTCTATAATAATCAAAGTGGGTTCTAATTTTTGCACTGAAACTTCCGGATCTTTGTGGGATGGTACCTTCAAACTAGATACTGACTGACTTCCTTCTAAAATCTTCCCTCTCCCCTTCATGTCCTGAGCCAAATGGCCATAAAGATTTCATTCAATAGCTAAATGCATAACAGTTTTAATCCGCTTTTCCTACAGAGTGGATTGAGGGAAGATACCCATCGGGGAAAGATGCCTATAGTAGTGGAATTCCATAACAATGGTCCTAAATGGAAAAATTGTATGGTGTGAACGAATTAGTCAGTAACCTCCCTAAAAGAATGTAGTGAATGTCACGTGGAGACGAAACAAGTACTTCCCTCAAAAATCTTGTTTTAGCTTAAAAATAATTTTCTCTACTCAGTACACAGCTTAGAATCGGACTAAATTCCATGACAGCGTAGAAAATGCACTTGAACAGGACAGAACGCCATTTGATGCCCACTACCTAAATACATTCTATCAAATAAGATTATTTTCATTGTTTTCTGGTTAGACATTCATTTTTTGAACTATTCTTCTTGAATAGAATAGAGTCAATAAGGACATTTTGTAAATGGTAGTCTGCGTACGTATTCAATAGAATTTGAATTTCGTTTATGGCCTCTAGGTAACTATATATGGCTCCGGCCGGAATACGGGCGGGGTGACGATGTAGGAGAGAAGTCAGCTAATGCTTAGTTTCGAATGTACCATCCCAGCATTAAACTTGTGTGATTAAGAATACTACTGGATAAACCTCAGTCAAGATGACCGACGCAGGTATCGAACTCAGGGCTTATGGAACACAAGCCAATGCTCTACTACAACGCGCTACGTATACTCGATATATGCTCAATAGAATGTACGCCATAAGAATATATATATATATATATATATATATATATATATATATATATATATATATGTGTGTGTGTGTGTGTGTGACCGCCCCATTGGTTTAGTGGTTAGCGTTGCTGACTACGGGTTGAGGGGTCCTGGGTTCAATTCCGGAGCTGCCAAGGCTTTTTCGAAGGGGTGTGGTTATGGAACGGTAACCACCCAGCATGGTGATGCAACTGAGGAGCTGCTATGAATAAAAGATAGTTGCAATCACAGTGAAAGCTTAGGCTCTACTCTCCCAACCCATCTGGTCAGCGTGCGAGCAGTAAGCCAATCTCCTCCCTCCGAGGAGAGACCTCATCCAGTAGTGGATCAAATATGGGTGTGATTTATTATATATTTCACACAAAACCTAAAGTTATTTCTGCATTAAATTGGTGTATGTTCCATTATTACATACGGGAGAGAAATCTGCGCTTTCAAGCAGATGTCGTCAAGGTGGAGTAGTGGCAAGATATCCATACTTGTTCATGTATTTTAGTCACATTATAGAAAACGTAGTCATGAAGTATCACTACTGTTGTCGTTTATCTTAATTATAATATATGAGACATCTTCCCCCAAATAAGTGGGTATCTTACACTAATGGATTGGGCAAGATTCGTATTTTGATATGTACGTTTAAAGACCAATAAGCCTATATCCAATGTTTCTTCCAGGACATTTTATTTTGGGGGTTTGTGGAGGATCGCGAAAATTATAAACAATTAATATTGACTGTAATGTGCTAAAAATAAAAAATAACAATAGACACTAATGTTACTTTAACAATATATTGCACTTCCTTAGTTAACCTAAAAATAACATCTTAGTGGTAGAGCGTTGGCGTAGCATTCGGGAGTTGTGGGCTCGATCCCAGCAGCCGGCCATTTTGACTGAGGTTTTTCCAGAGATTTTCCTCAGTCACTAGGAAAATGCCGGGATGGTGCCTTTAACATAGGCCCTGGCCGACGCCTTCCCGAAACCTTTCTCTTCCCCTATCACGGCCTGAGCCTTAGATGACTAAGGCCACAAATAAAATTAAAACTCCAAATAATATGAACCATATTACAGAATATACTATTATATACGTATTTCAGTGTTAATATACTATTAACAAGTGTCAACATTAATTCTTTTGGAAGGGCGGTTGGAAATCTTTCGGGGGACAAACTCCCCCGAAAACATGCCTGATAGAAACAGTGAATATATCCGTTGTGTATGCAATTAGTTTGATATACTTCCGTCAGTGTGAGCATCAATGTTCAATATGTTTTTGTGTAAAAATTTGCTTTTCTATTTCTTTTACTTACTGCACAATGTCTCATAGAATAAAATGTGTGGTATCTTCCCGGGATCCACTATAATTCATGGATTATCTGTTCCACAGATAATTGTTCAATTATCCGTTTATCCGGATAATATAATGTTCGATTATCCGTTTATCTGGATAATGTTCGATTATCCGTTTATCCGGATAATGTTCATTTATCCGT
>JAGDQP010055674.1:0-13092 GCA_022664845.1 Lepisma saccharinum
GACAATTGGAAACGCGATTCACTTTTGGATACCGCAAGTGAGGCATGTATAATTGATTCTACATTAGTAACAATATATGCAGCTAATATATGAGGATGTGCAAATACAGGGTGTTTCACAAGAAACAATAACGGTAAATAAAATTGCAATAGTTAAGTTTAAAATTGGTAATGCACTCTTTTTCGCAAGAATTTCTCGTTTTAGATAATTTTCCACAAAAACTTTTATTAGGCAGTAATTTTTTAATTCAACATCAGGCAACAATTAGTTACGAACAAAAAACATTGACTTTAACACATTTTGGCAGAAATCCGAACTTACCCCGAAAAAATCGAAATTTAACATATGTTTTAGAAACTAAATTAACATCGCAAATAGAAGCAAATTTGAGACCGAAGTATGTTACTTCTAGACGCATTTTTCTTCCAAAACGTTCAGAAATTATCATCCCATTAAAATTAACAGAGTCACGTATTAGAACCAAATTGGGCTATACAACAAAAATATGGAATATTGATTCCTAGAGCTATTCTTTTACCTTCTGCATTAGTAAGAGTTATTCATCCATCGGAACGGATAATTATACTACCCCGACATTTAGAAATTGGACTTGCTCAACCACTCTATGATCCACCGGTTCTTACTTGTAATGTTGCATCATGAAGTGATACATTGAACAAGGAACAATATTCTAGAGCTATTCTTTCACCTTCTGCATTAGTAAGAGTTATTCATCCATCGGAACGGAGAATTATACTACCCCGACATTTAGAAATTGGACATGCTCAACCACTCTATGATCCACCGGTTCTTACTTGTAATGTTGCATCATGAAGTGATACATTGAACAAGAAAGAATACGATTAGAAACATAGATCGAAATTTGATCCATCACGCATTTCTATAGGTTCAGATTGTAGTCCGGAAATAAAAGACCAAATTCTTCAATTATGCTATACCTAAGCTAATGTATTTTGTTGGGACGACCAAACTAACGGGCGTGTACGAGGTTATCAATTTGCAATTGAGTTAGACACAGAATTACCGTTTCATCGTCGACAATATCCCATCCCCTATGCTCTTAAAGACAAATTCAAGCGAGAAATTAATACCCTTCCCGAGCAAAAGATTATAGAACCTTGCCAATCACCTTTCAATAGTCCAGCGCTATTTATACAGAAACCAGACTCATCAGTAAGGCTAGTCTTAGATATGAGAGATATTAATCGTCATGCTAAATTCATGACTACTTCACTTGTATCTTTACATCATGTACTTTCCACAATATCAGGAAAATATTGCTATAATAAATTAGTTGTAAAATCAGCATTCTGGAATATTGAAATTACAGAAGAAATCCGTGATTGCACCGCATTTTGTCTTCCAGAATTAGAAACTTACAGATTTTGTGTATTACCTCTAGGTTTGACCTCCGCGCCTAGCATATGTACATCAATTATGAATCTGGCCATGTCGAACGTAGCGCCAATGCATATAACAACATACCTCGACTATATATTTCTCTATGGAAATGATGAAAAAAAATGCCAAAGTTACTCGAAACCTTATTCAAGCGAATGCAGAATATTGGTCTTCGATTTTCTTTAGAAAAATCAACCTTTATGCAACATCAAATTCTGGCCCTGGGACACAGGATTTCTTTGTCAGGCTGTTCTATGTCTGAACGGATGGTAGAAGCGATACAAAATTATAAAACACCGAAAACACCTAAACAACTACGAAGTTTTCTCTCCTTATGTTCATTCTTAAGGAAATTTAGCCACAATTTTGCAACTTACGCGCACCCCCTCCACCAATAACTTCGGAAAAATCAGAAGTATATTTGGACATAGTTGCACGAAAAAGCATTTCAGACCCTCAAAGAAAAATTATTAGAAGCTCCAACTCTTCGACCCCATGACCCCAAGAAATTTATACTAATTTATACAGATTGTAGCACAATCGCGATATCGAGTGTTTTACAACAATGTAACAACAATGACGTCCTCAAAATAGATTCTAATTGGTGGTCCATTGCTTAGTTCAGCAGATTATTAACAGATGCTGAACTACGACTTCCAATATACCAAATTGAACTTTTGAGTATAATTGCAAGTTTTCGTAACTTCTATTAGTACTTAGTAGGCAGACATTTTTTCTTTTCACCGATAATCGTAGTTTGACATTTTTTCAAACACAAAATCGACTACCGCCAAAACTAGTACGATGGCAGATAGAACTATCATCATATGATTACACGCCAATTTTCACTCCTTCAGGACGTAATATAGCTGATGGCTTGAGTAGATATACAGAAGTTTTACCCAAACCAACAGATTTTCAGATTAAAGATCTACAATATTTTGCAACAACAACAGTAAATCAGTTACAAAACTTGGCAAACATCAGTAATCTTCAACGTAGTGATAAATATTTTGGTGATATTTATAAACATCTTTCAGGTGAAGAAATTACGCAAAAACAGGCGAAATACTATGTACTTCAAGAAGTTAAGCACTTCAGGAAGCATCGAATGCCCAATGGAGACAAGCTTTTGATTTGTATCCCACATGTTTTAAGAGACAAAATGTTTGTTCTCCTGCATGCTTTACCTACAGCCGGTCATCATTCTTTTTCACGCACATATGCATTAGCTTTATCACGCATTTATATGTATCGTCTGAAAGCATTCATAAAATCATCGTGCGATACCTGTTTAATCTGCCAGACAAATAGGAATTCCTGGGAACATTTAATACCAGTACCCCAAACATATAAACCGTGTCCAGCATTGTCAGTCATTTTCTTAGACGAAATTGGTCCATTAACAAAAATGCCGCGAGGAAATAGATTCATCATCTTGCTAACAGATTTGTGTACTAGATACCTAATAGGAAAAGCAATACCATCTCTTGGTACTGAAGCTGTTATAGATTTTATTTATAACGACTTCATACTCTTTTACGGTGTACCTAAGAAAATTTATCTTGATATGGCATCATATCATACCAGCAAGAAATTCCAAGAATTTGCAAGTTCCCTAGGTATACAAGTATGTTATGCACTTCCAAAATCTCATAGAACGACAGGATTAATTGAGAGACAGGTCCAGACATTGGAACTGAGCCTTCGTCATTTTGTTAAAGCAGACGTTACAAATTGGGACACGGTTTTGCAAACTTGCATTTTTTTCATTAAACTGCACAATTCATTCTGTAACAGATATATCGAGTTTTTACAAACTCTACGGAATGGAAACAAATTTGAGTTTTCAAAATCTTATGAATCTTCCATATTACAATATTAATAACGACGATCGTATCAAATTATTAGAAACGATACGTAAAGAAGCATTCGAAAAGCTTCAGGTAAGATTCTTGCAAAAACGCAAACGTTCACAACAAAATGCCAAGATTTTAGAATTCAAACCAGAGGACGCAGTTTTACGTGAAAATCTAGCCGTAATTCGAGGCACTTCTAAAATATTTTTGAATCATTTTAATATTATTGCGAAAGTCATAACGCGAAATTCCGGAAATCGGTATACTCTAGAATATTTAACTAAACATGGTACGCCAGAACAACTGGAAGTTGATGTAACTAGGTTATGCTTACTAAAAAAAATGGTTAAGAAATAGAATGGAAACAAAAAAGAGTTAAACCAAAGTTTAACCAAATTAAAAACATTGATCGTGCATAATTAACCCCAATCATACTTTTATGAATAATCCAAACATTGAAATATGTAGTTCACGACTGTGAGGAATTATGATGCTCGTTAAAACCAACTGTTATTTAACGAACAGACATGTGATAAGCTGAATTCTGCTAAGACATCGAGCTATATGTTTTAGGATGATGATTCATTGTACACTTGGGAACGAGAGAATATTACGAAGTGATAAATTCTCATTTTGCAATATGTAATGATTATTCGTACAACTATGATTTCCCAAACTACGAACAAAAAAAATTCCACGTCAAAACTTTTCACATTTAGATTTTAGCTGAAGACTAAAAATGTTCATTATTAGTTTTAAGGAAGCAACTAAGTTGTTTACTCTACTTTAGTATGTAAGGATCCTACCGACGAAGTCGTTAGAGATTATTTAATCATAAGATTTCCACATTACATTTACATTTTGAAAAAGCAAAAAAAAACACGATCACGAATTAATTTGTTATTTAAATACCTACTATGGATTTAAATAATGCGTGCATGCAAACAAACAAGAAAAAAAGAAGCCCACTATGGACTAACATTTTATTAGAAAAATTCAAATAACCCCAATATTGGAAAGCAATAATTTCAGAAACTATCTCCCAAATATAATACTATTTATCCTGCAACGTGATCATAAATAGGAAAATCCTATATTATATTATACAAATACGAAAAACAAACGCGATACATTTATTTACCATTAAACATATCGATTTACGAAAGAAAGAAAGAAAAACCGCAGGAAAAAAAAATTAACCCCACGAAAAAAAAGGGACAAAAATAAAGGAACTGTTTCTAAAATAAATCATGTACAAACTTTTCTTCTCTAATTTATAAGTTATAGTGTAAAATATATTCAATACTATTGCATTGAAATATACAATATAATAAATCTCATCCACCCAAACGTTACCCCTACCCCATCACAAAATTTAACGACAAACAGACTTTGATTTCATTTTTCGATAAAGTGCGCTAAAATATAACTAGAAATTAAATTTCATTCAATTCGCATGATTTAGACAAAATCATAACTTTTCGAAAATTCAAACCGATTTTGACGAACTTCACGTAGTGCTAAATACAACTATTTTAAATAAATTGACAATTATAGATACGTAACGAATAGACAAACCGAAATTATAGTAGACAATTGACAAATAGACAATCAAATCATTCTAAACACTTAGAACTTTCGAATAATTTGAATTCGAATATATTTTGAAATATTCGACTATTTTTAAAACTTACCTTCAGTCTTCAATTCAAGGTTAAATTCATGATATTTTCCAAATTTTGACATTCCAGACAATAAAAACTCAGACATTTCATGTCTCAAACAAAATTAACAACAGTGTAGAATTTGGAAAATTCATCACTTACCTAGAACGAGAAAAGAACAAAAATTTGGATTTAGAATAAATTCATTAAAATCATATCAATAGTTAATTTCAATAATAACAAACATTAGAAAAAAAGAACAAAACGCAATATTCTATTTACCTTTAAATCAGATGCACGTACGTCAGCCTTATTCCTATTTCATTCATTTCATACTGAATGAAAAAGTTGAATCCCACGTCTTCTTTGACAATATTTACGCTTAAAACCATCATGATATAGAATTCTGTCACGTAGGTATCGAACCTGGCGGGACAAACTTTTGTTGCCGCTGTGTAACAGAAAGATTCTTTGAGACTATCACGAATCTCAGTACTAAAAATAAACTCAAATATCTCGTCGTTAACCTCTCCGAAAATGCTATTTCGAATCCCGTAAAATAAATCGTTTATTGACCAGTACAACCATAGAGGCACCATGCTTGAAACTAAAATTTTAGATTTCAGAATACCTTTAATAAACCACCCTTTAATTTTGAACTGCTTACCTTTTAGTTTTAATTAGCCAATCAGAATATAACTTCCCGACTCCTATTTTAAATAACACATATATTTACCGCGTTGGGAACCATGAAAGTTCACCATCTCACACATAGACCCCTTACAATCCCGGAAAGGAAAAATTGAAAGTTAAATCCCCTTATCATTTGAGGTGTATGACCTGAACTGACCGATAATTTCAATGACAACAAGACGGTTAGACGACTATCACATTTAAAACCCCCACCAATAACACCTTCTTCCCTTTAAATTTTCTTACGACACAAGTTGACATTTAATAATAATAATAGATTCATTTCTTTCTTAAAAATCACGTAATTTACTCAGTGATATGAATAGATACAATATTTAACACGATTGATTATTATTTTACTCTGTTTTGTGACAGGCAAAAGCCATATTTCATTGATATTCATTCCAAGAATGGATTTTCATAATTATTCATTAAACTTCACAATTAAATATTATTTCAACCCACGTTCCTTATATTTGAACCCTCTTTACGTCAAAACACCGACGCCATTTTAACACGATTAAAAGCCGATCAACGTTTAATCTACGATTTTATTACCTAATTAGAAATCTTAATCAATTTCACTAACATCCAACACTTCCACTTAATCAACATCCCTTCAACATCTTTACAACAATAAGTATGATACGCGAAAGACAGACGGACATGCAATAATTATGTACCGATATGTTTTCCGATCAGATACTACTAAGAAAATTCTACTTTTATAACATCTAACATTTTATACTACGTAAGAACGTTCAGTTCACGACAGGAATGCTCATATAGTACCTACGCCAAGAACGCTATGACCTTCAAATATTATACCGGGAGTTGATAAAATAAATGTTATACAGGGTGTACTCAAATTATATAGACCCCTTTTTTTTCATAAATTTTATCGATGCCACTAGGGTATCCGAATAAAATTTATTTTTTAAAGAGCGGCATATGTGATCGCCTCTCATTGTAATTTCTTGTTAATTTTGTATTTACTCTTATTTTTTCATTATTGCAATCATATTTCTATAATTATCTTTTATTTTTAAAACATATTTTATTCTGTTGTAAATTCTAAAGAATAATAAAGATGGCGGGCAGATACTCTCAACACGAACTCCTTTTAATATGGCAAAACACACACACTTACGTAAATTATGACGTAGACACATCGTTCTACTTTCCTTTAAGCGGCCATTTTTGCATGTAATAAGACATCATACGATCATCACGTGAGAGCACTAAAACGCACAAACAAGAGAGCAATGAACTATATTAACCTTAATTATTTCGTCACCTTAAGATCGTATGTGAAGGATCCCGACAGGCCAATCGATCTGCTTTTTCACGCTGTCACTCTGTACCACAGCTCTACAGCCAAAGAAGGAAGTCCTGAAACATTTTAAGTTTCATCCAAGAAGAAGCAGTCAATTTTAATACAAATTTTAGAAGCCCTTTCAAGAATTCAACCTTCAATTTTATTTTCCAAGGTATGTTTTAAGGATTTCTTAGACATTGGTGCTTAAATAGTTTCATTGCCTGAACGATTTGCGTGCTCTGCTGTATATATTAGAATTGAATATAGTTTTTCGGTGTGTGCTGTATCTTATTTGTTTATTAATCTTCGAGTTGAGATTCTGAGCCTTTTTAGGGAAAATGTAAAATCTTGTTATCCATTTTATTAATAAGGCTAGAATATACTCTACCCCAGAAGTTACCATTATATTAGAGCTAATATCCACTTAACTTACGTTGAACGTCCCTCTCGTATTTGTGAATGCTCAAACCTTTATCTGAGTTACGCTCGAGTAGACTTCCTTTCAGCCCCAAATAACAAAACCTAAAGTCTACATAAATTATGATCCCACTAATAGAGAAATAATTTCTCTGTAATTAAACACAATTGTAAAGACGAAGCCAGACGTTCACATTATTTATTAAAATGGTACTAAGTTGATATCAAGTGTCAGTGAGACCACCGAATCATAGCCTGCTACGGATATAATTATTTTTAATGTGATGATTGTGATTTACACATATTGCAAGCATAAGTAAGAATCACCGGTAATCCATGTGACCTATATACTAGTAAGCTATTCCAAATTTACCCAATTGATAAGTTTTACTCCATCTCAATTGAAGTTACAATTGAATATTCTTTTAACACAGTTTTATGTATAATTGGTAATCTTCAGAAAAAAAAAACTTTTCAATACCCATATACGTACCAGCTAATGTAGACTTTTATTACCTCTTAAATAAAAAAACAGGTTCGTAGAGACTATGACAAGGATATAATTTTTCGTGTAATACACTGCTAGAAATTAAAATTCCACACAAAGAATTATAGGAAAGAGTAGCCCGAAGTTGTTTGCAGATATATACCTTAGATACAAGTATAGTGATGCATACAGAAGCACGGTTCGTCTAGAAGACGATGTCCTGTCATTGGGATCTCCATGCGGGACGTTCGCGACACCATTGTAGTCGCTGATTGGAAGGTTGTGAAGTCAGAGAAAGCCGCACCAATACGCGCCTTACAAATACGCTAGACTCTGCCAGACGACGTAGAAATGTTCGGGGGACAATGAACGCTGTGGCCCATCTGCTAGCGTTCGAGATGTGGTTGTGCGATTTCGCAAATCCAAACGCACAAGTCGTATTTCCTTGTGAACAGTTGTATCGTACATTCGTTTGGATCTGGCATGTCGTTGCGTAGTGCCTTCACGAACCTTTGACTCAATATAAGCTGCACTGTGGACGCAGTTAATCAAATACTGACACCAACGCCGCGGAAGATACACGATAAGTCACAATTTTTCCGTGATCAAATGAGGAAACCTGCTGACATGGTTGCTGCCTTCGACGGAGAGTCTTCTTTCGACCATATACAAACACTCACGTTAGACCATTAGTAGTCTACCATTTCACTGTTGTTTTCTGCGCTGGTTTAGATGACAGTTCCTAGATGGCACACATGTCGCCTCTGATGCGTCACGGAGCTGTTGTGGTAATTAGTTGTTTATCTTTCCATGGACCACATAGTCTACATTTTGCTCATTAATCCTATGTCTCCTTTGTGGTGCTTTCTAAAGACATTCTTAAGCGCCAGCAGTGTATTTCGGACATTTTCAACAAAAAGAGATTATAGGTAGTGTCTTTTATTTTGTTTTACTAGTTAAATACATATGTTCGATTTTGATACTGAAATACGTTTAGATGATTAGTTGTAACGTTTTGAAAACGATAGCTGTAGCTCTGATTATCACGTTATTCATTCATGATCTGTAAACTGTTTTAAAATGCTATCCGCAGAAGAGACAGTTGCGATAACACCATTTAGAAAGTGTTTTAATGTATACTTTACAGTAGGACAAAGTAAAATTATATTATGAGACCATTCGTTTAATATATTATTTAAATTAAACTTTGCATTTAAATCACGCAACGAAATCCATTATTACTCTTTACCTACCTAAGAGATGCAGCAAATTCAGGGTCTGTATTGGCCATCTTCACTGTGTAAGAAATGTGATCACAAGATGGCATGCACTGACAGCGTCTTTCTGTGTCAAGGTTACTATTTCGCCCTGTTCAAATAAAGAAAAAAATAAACCAGTTTGGAAATCAATATTATTTTTAAAGGTATGTATCTTGATCATACGTCAATAGTTGTGAACAACGAATAGAAAATTTAAATATGAGCTTCAATATATCTTAACACAAACTATTTTAGTTTTAAAGCGTCTAGAAGTATAATCTGTGTCACAATATTTGTTAATTAAAATTTGACAAATTTTCAAATTTGTACCTTCAAAAATTCAGATACGAAGATGTATCTAATGTTTCAGATTGACTTTCCTATTGGAAACAAAAAGCGATGGTCAAACAATGATACAAAAATTATCTCTTTCTCCAAAACACATGAACATATTATTATTATTATTATTATTATTATTATTATTATTATTATTATCATATTGCCAAACTTATTATGTCAAGTAAATGCTCTTTCTTAACTTCTTCGCCTGTTCATCTTGATTTTATCCTAAGGACTGCCTAACATTGGAAACAAGTTTGTTAATCCTTCACCAATGCCGGTACATCGAAATATACATGTCAAAATTCTGCGGTGAAGGAACATTAGGACAGTGATTTATTTCGCCAGCTTAATATCTCGTGTCATCAGAACCAATGAGCAGAAAGGGTTGACTTCTAAAGACTCTGAATCTGAAAGCAGTGAGCTTAGTAGTGAAGTGGACTACTTTGAGTTAAACGTAATTACTGTAATTACTTCCAGAATCACCGTTGTATATGGTGCTCACTGACAAAGTGCATTAACTCTTAGTTGTTATTAAAGATGTGTCTGAGAAATTGGATGTTTCTCGTGCGGAATATCTTTCATCAAAATATGAAAACCTGAAAATGAATAAAGCTGTAGACAACTTGTTAAAAAAAAAACATATGCAAATGTCGGTAGGTATCCCACTATTAGTAGTTCCGTACAAAGACAGAAAGTGGACACCCAAAAAAAGGTTACCCACTAAAAGGTTTCGAATAGTTCCGCGTACTGGACGTCCTACCAATCTTCTGTGAACATTTAAAATGATGTCTTGCTTATAACCCACAAAATTTATCCCTAGTGTGAACGTCTAGAACTTGTCTTGCAATTGTGTTCAATTATAGAGAAATTATTTCTCTATTTGTGGGGGCAAATATTACGTAGACTTTAGGTTTTGTTGTTTGGGGGCTAAAGAGAAGTCTACTCGAGCGTAACTCAGATAAAGGTTTGAGCATTCGCAAATACGAGAGGGACGTTCAGCGTGAGTTAAGTGGATATTAGCTCTAATATAATGGTACCTTCTGGGATAGAGTATATTCTAGCTTTAGGAATGAAATGGATAACAAGATTTTACATTTTCCCTAAAAAGGCGCAGAATCTCAACTCGAAGATTAATGAACAAAATAAAATACAGCACACGCCGAAAAGCTATATTCAAATCCAAAATATTCAACAGAGCACACGAATCGTTCAGGCGATGAAACTATTTAAGCACCAATGTTCTAAGAAATCCTTGAAACATACCTTGGAAAATAAAGTTGAAAGTTGTGTTCTTCTAAGACTTGTATCAAAATTGACTACTTCTTTTAAGATGAGATTTAAACTATTCTGGACTTCCTTCTATGTTTCTTGGCTTCCTTCTAGAACTGTAGTACAGAGTGACAGCATGGACCGGCTGTGTGAGATAGCAGATCGATTGGTCTGTCGGGGTCCTTTATATACGGTCTTGAAGTGACGAAATAATTAGGTTAATATAGTTCATTGCTCTCTTGTTTGTGCGTCTTAGTGCTTTCACGTGACGATCGTATGATGTCTTAAAAATGAACAAAATGGCCGCTTAAAGGAAAGTAGAACAATAGGTCTACGTCATAATTTCCGTAAGTGTGTGTGGTTTGCCGTATATTGCTTTGCTAAAGGGAGTTCGTGTTGAGATTCTCTGCCCGCCATCTTTATTATTCTTTAGAATTTACAACGGAATAAAATATTTGTGAAAATAAAAGTTAATTATAGAAATATGATTACAAAAATGCAAATTTAAGAATAAATACAAAATTAATAATGAGTGACAATGAGAGGCGATCACATTTGCCGCTCTTTAAAAATTAAATTTTATTCGGATACCCTAGTGGTATCGATAAAATTTATGAGAAAAATGTGTCTCAATAATTTGAGCACACCCTGTATAACATTTATTCTATGAACACTCGGTATAATAGTTTGAAAGTTAAATGATATATACAGAAAAGTGAGTAAAATTAACATTGTTATTAGTAATGTGAAAACTATATATACATATAAAACATATTTAAATTTTTCATCATTTTCTTTCCAGTTTTTTTTTGTAAAGTTTTAGAAGTTTTATTGAAGTATAAGCCATAAAAATATCATACAAGAAGGTAAAACATCAAGAAATATATATATAAAACATTAATCAATGATACATTGCATTTGCTGTCTCGCACTATATTTTATATTGCAACTGTCTGTATTAAATGTTCCTTAGTAACACGTGAGCGTTCAGATAGCTATGAAATGCTGGTATGCAAAAGGGAAGGTCACAATTCTGCAGACCTAAACAAAATTTAGAGATTAAGAAGGTTCGAGCTTGAGATGTGCGTGAGAAAAAAACAGTCGCTGTAAGACAGTGAGATTGTTCGCCTGTGAAACACACGGAAGTTGTGCGTCGTATTATAGTTTATAATTGCGATCAAAGTGAATTCTCAACTCTATTCACTTTTTTTTTCGTGGTATAATGTATCCAGTGAATGTGGGTTTGGTTACATAAAGGTAAAAGTTTTTGTTTCTTCTTTTTTTTTCCACATAGTAGGATAATAGTCACAAATTCACTGAGGCACTGTATTTGGTCTATATCTTGGAAAATGTCACTTAGTATTTTCACGATACACAATGTCTAAAATATCGAAATCACTAAAGTACGTAAAACATTAATCAATCAATATATTTTCAAATTTCAAACTTGTCCGATAAGAGTTCAAAAACACTATTTGTAGTCGTAAGCACTCAACATAGTTTCCAAAAGATGTAGTACATTCACTGAGTATATAGTTGTTATAAGGGGATCATTTTAGAAATATATATTTTCTTTTTCGTTTTTCACTGTTTGGAAGTGTTGGGATAAAACCTGGATCATTAAAATTTTCCACAGGGAGGTAAACTGGGGTTAATTTGAATATGTATTCACAATACATTGAAGATCTAAATTGTTGTCCTGGGTGGGGTTGTTCGAAATTAGGGTTCCTTATTTCTGGAATTGTCTTTGGCATTCACTATTCGGGATGTATCAAAAGTTCCGTTCCAAAGGTTCCAATAATTGGGTGGAAGGGGAAGATAACGTCCGTGGAGTACTGTGGCTGGTTGTTGGTGCAACGAACTTGTAGAAAAGTTCTTGGTTCCACTATGAAGTTCTGCGTTGAAATATCCAAACGAGAATTTGGCTGGGTTTTCTCGGGGTTCCGTCTTTCACGGGCAAATTGTAGGTTAAAGGTTGATTGTTATTAATTCAGTCTTTCTGCAGCACAATTAACTTGTTTAGATGAAATTTCAATGGTTTTTCAAATGAAGCTTGGCGTATAGCTCAGCATAAGCGTGTTCCCTTTCTCTTTCGGTGCTTTTGGTTTGATTTGAAGTAAGCAGTATCTCATTAAAATAATAGAAAGTCAAGTGCATTACTAATAAATTATTATTTTTATCTAAGAAAATGTAAAGGAAGAGAAAGAAAATAGTAAAAGAAATAGAAAATATGATTAAAATAGCAAGTGGTGTCATGAATAAAATATACTATTAAATATAAGTTCCTCTATAAATTGAGTAAACTGAAAATTAAAAATAAAAATAGAACAAAAGAAAAAGGTATTGTTTCATGGATTACAAT
>JAGDQP010055676.1:0-10279 GCA_022664845.1 Lepisma saccharinum
TATTTTAGTCTCCATACGGATCTTCATAAATTGCGAGGATTTGCTGAGAGTGTGTCATAGAGGAAAGGGTCGAGGTGTGTGCAGGGGTTGAACCTTCCGCAGAAATGACTATAGCCTATTGTGTCACTAAGACGTATTTTTATTTTGCAGCAACTGAAAACAAATTGCTCTAGAACGAGTCCTGGCAGGTGTGGCAAGAAAAAACTGAAAGACATGTTAACAGAATTCCAGATTTATGTACAGTTTACGATCATAACATATCATTGCAAATTAAGCCTGAGAGAAATTTTAGTAGAATCTGTAACACCAAAATAGAGAGAATACACATTCTCCCTCTTTTCCAACACAAATCTTTAAACAGTTTCCGGAAATGTCTTTTGTGTAGCTCATCAATCATCACTGTCTATTTGCTAGGGACCTATCCAGACTGAGTTTTTCCAGGGTTTTCCGCAGTAACACCAGGCAAATGCCGGGATGGTACCTTCAACTTAGTGCGTTTGCACACTACGCCGGCAATGCCGGTGATAGGCTCGGTTTCAGTGTAATCAAATGGTAGCTTTCAGACCTACCGGCATTGCCGGTGCAGTTGGAGAAGCCCCCGACACCGGCTCTGTCGGCGGCAATGCTTTCTTATGGGTGGACGCAGACTTGGCCGGTTATGCCGGCCACCTAATAAATTTCTAGTCTTTTGGTGACAAGGCGCTTCGTATTTTTCTTTCGTTTCTGGTGTTTGGAGTTTTGTTGTTTCATTTTTTCCATTCAGAATAATGTTGTTTACACAGTCCCTGTTTTTAAAATAATTATCGTGATTGTACTTTTTTGTTTACATGTATGGAAAGGATTTTAGAAACATAATGAAGATTACTTCGCCCAATCCCAATGATAGAATATAATATTTGTTGACAAGTTAAAATAGAATTATTATTATTATTATTGGGGGCTCCATAGTGTAGTGGTTAGAGCGTTGGACTCGTCCGCGTGGTCCCGAGTTCGAATCCCGGATGGAGTCCCACTTTTCGGCGTTCACCCAGCATCGTGAGGCAAACTGGTGAGTCCCGTAAATAAAGACGTGACGGCCACTCGGTCTAGAAAGCTCCTGATACGGCTGTTCGTGGTTAGGTGCGCCCAGTGCTGACCACACCGCCGTCACCCAGGTGGACGCAGTTCCACCAAACGCGAACAGATGGCGTTGGGGCAGGCTCAGGGCCTGGTTATTCTTATTATTATTTTGAAACTAACCCAGCTCAACCAGAAGCCCTTTTTAAAAATTGCCCGAGGAGAAGTGACTCATTTGGCATGTCATTCTCTTGATTGTGATCAAGGCTTTATCAACAACAGGGATGTGACTCCATGCTTCACTTGTCGCTTTTTTTTTTTTCGGGAATTGGTGGGGTGGGAATTGAAAATAAAAGAACAAAGCTGTATGTTCAAATCGTCCCTCTCTCCTTCGTGCTGGGATCGACTACCAGATAGATTTCAGTAATATAACTACAGTGAGTGAGTGAGAAGGTTGTATAGTTGTGCATCTAATTTTGCATTAAGTTTTGAAGATTGTAGAAGACATTTTTGTGCTTCAAATTTTATATTGAGTTTTGAAGATGGCAAAAAAAAAAAAAAAAAAACTGCCCTTATGATGTATTAACCCTGATTGAACTTGTTGAATCTAGACCCTGTATATTAGGGTGGGTCGATTTTTTTTTTTATATATATATTGGGGTTTGAGTTGTCATCAAAAGTTGTACATTAGTACCAAATAAAGCCATACCAAATATGGCCGTCCTAAAACAATATTTAACCGGACCCCTAAAAGGCCCAGTTGTTTCTTTTTGCAAAGCAAGGAATACAAATATTATACTAGTTTCCACATTTTGGGGTTCGAGAAGTTATGAAAAGTTGTGCATTGGTACGAAATTTAGCCATGTCAAATGTTGCCTTTCTTGATCGTCAAGCGTTTTTGGTCGTTTTCAAACTAAAATTTTCGCGGGTTGGGGGGCCCGGCTAGATATTTTTTGATCCGAATCAAAACGAACAAACATAACGTAAAATTCTACAACTTTTGCACGCTACTTAAACTCAAATTAAAAAAGAAAATCGGGTGTTTTGAGGCTCTCCTCGAAAAAAAATTGTTGAAAAGTTATGTTTGAGTACCGTGTAAAAGTTATAGAATGTTATGTTTGGTCGCCCGAACACAGCCGAATCAAAAAATATTTACCCGGGCCCCCGAGATAATTATAATTTTGAACAGGGCCGGTTTTTTGTTTTAATAAGAAAATTGAGTTTGAGTAGCGTGGAAAAGTTGTAGAATGTTATGTTTGTTCGCCGAAACACATCCAGATCAAAAAATATCTAGCCGAGCTTCTCAGCCAGCGAAAATTTTAGTTTGAAAACGGCCGAAAACGCTTGACGGCCAAGAAGGGCCACATTTGACATGGCTAAATTTCGTACCAATACACAATTTTCCATAACTAGTCGAACTCCAAAATGTGGAAACTGGTATAATATTTTCATTCTTTGTTTTGCATAAAACAATTAGGCCTTTTAGGGGTCCAGGGGCCCGGTTAAATATTATTTTAGGACGGCCATATTTGGTATGGCTTTATTTGGTACTAATGCACAACTTTTGATGACAACTCGAACCCCAATATCTGAAAAAAAAAACAAAAAAAACAGTCACTGTATATGGGACAAAACTTCAGACTTTTTTAAAGGACAAAAAAAAAAACTACCTCTCGGCGCCGGCATTGGCGGCGTAGTATGCAAACGTCAGTCAAACCACAGGATTTGTGAGATTTGGGGTTGACTCATAGTTTCTGTTCGATAGGAAATGATGCCACAATTCCAGCTTTTCGATATTTTCTTCAGTTATTATATATATAATATATAAAAGTAACATTTCCTTCTTGAAGATTTAAGTACCGGTATATTTAAATAGGTGACCCGCCACTAACCAGGAAAATCCGTCAAAAGATCGGCTTAGATAAAATTGCTTCTCCATGAGGAAACGTTTTATCTTTCCCCAAAGCGAAACAAAACTGTGCTTTGTGATAACAAACTAACGTCACTATGTAGCAAATGTTGGTGGTCTTTGTTGCCCACATATATGCACAGCTGTTTAAAAATTCTTTAATTCAACGCTTTGATCTTCATAAATTTGATAATTTCGCTTTATTTTTTCGGTATCTTCGTAGCAACTAGTTTCCCTATGTGTATGTGTGTGTGTACAGCAATGGTATCAATAATTCACCGACAGTATGATTTCCTTGCTTGAACTTTCGTCCCGGAATGAGACAGTGGTGAGCTGTATAGCATACGGTTTTGTACACTTCGAACACCATATTGCAGCCTCTGTCTTGAAACCTTGAAGTTGAAAGGAGCAGATAATTGTTTGTGTACAACCTTTCTGAACGACTTAGATTCTTTCAGCGAAATGTCAAGGTAGGTTTCGATATGAAGAGTGGAAATCCAAGTGCCATTGTTTTTGTTTTTTTTTAACTTTTCCACAAGCATGTTCGATGTGTTCACCCGCATGTCTCCATCTTTGTTCCAAGTGCCAGATCAGTCAAAAAGAGGTGAGAAAAAAAAAATCACATTATGTTTGAAAAAATGCATTATGTGAAGCTAAGTCTATTCATTTATCTGCTTCTGTAAAATTTTAAATGTAGCACTTGAAACGACGTTTTTTTTTTTCATTTCCAGGTTTCATATAATCTCTTTGACGATCTCCTTGTAAAGTATATGGAGGTACCACAGTGAACAGAAATGTTTTTATCATTCCTTTATTTTCCCTTCTTTCCTCGTGTTTTAACTTCATAATAACTATTAATGTAGTTTTTGCGGACCCCGTATGAGGACATCACAGTGCCCCGGATGTCCGCGCACTACAGGTTAAGAACCGCGGACCTATTGTTACACTTATCAATATAAAATTCATAAATAGTACTTTGATACATGCAGAGATTTCAAGCTAAGGTCTATTGTGTTAACATGTTAATACAATACAGCTGGAATTTAGTGCATTGTGTTCCGCATTACATTCTAATTATAGTCTTATCATTAAAATATTTACACTGTCACCACATTTCACTCATACGTAACTTTCTATTTTCACTTCATAACACCTGCATAGCTGCTGAATTTGCTGTGACTAAATTTATGAACTAATCTAAAAAAAAAAAAAAACACGTCATCAGCTGTAATTTTAGTTTCGTCGTGTTTTAAAACAAGTCAAAAAAATGCTTTTGTTTATCATCAGGTGGAGGTAGATGCGGGCTATTTTAATCCCGGCGTGCGTGATAGGTCTATGATCGTCCCTTTCTTCTGCTTTAAAGGGGAAGATTCAAGTCTTCAAAGGGCAAACTACTTACTGGCTGTGAAAAAACAAAATGATAATTATTACTTAGTAGAATTTCGCGAATTCGCAAAAAATTTAAACACTCAAGAAATTGCATGGAGTAGATAGATGGCTGTTAACACTTTGTGAAAATATAATTTTTAATTCGCGAAATTTTGACCTTTTTTCTTCCATCCACGAATTCTGAGTACTATTCACGAAATTATATCTTTCTTTTTATTGATTCATTCACGAAAATAATACCTAAACAATCGAAAAAATGTAATCCATCTTTAAAAACCTATCATTGGATTATCGTAGCACAGAGAATATAGTACACTTGATCCTCCATTGATTGCAGCAATTTGGCAAACATGGTTTGCCATCTAGCGGGACGATACGAACTACATTATCACAAAGCCATTCATTGTGTGTATGTTGACGGTATTTGCGGTGAAAATCTTTGTAAATAGAAGTCGAACACGTGAGATATCACGCCACCGTAAATCTCGCTATCGGAAAGAGCAAAGAGAAGTTTCAAATGCAGCCTGTGTGTGAGAGATAATTTCAAAGTTTTCCTGTGTGCTGCCCAACAATCGAGCAAATCTGACCATGATAAATTTGGAACTATGTTCATCATATACCTATGAAAATTCAGCCGAATGATTAAGAAATTAATTCCTTCATGTGTTTATTAAAAAATTGATACCGGTTTTTGAACGTGTGTAAGAAGTATGTAAAAGAAATGCACTTTCATTAGGTTATCAGCAACATGCGTTAGTGCAAGGTATTTCTCGAAAGTTTTAAACTGTCATTCAATACATTTTTTTATTTCTAGCTATTCAAGAAATTTACCCTTGTACTCACGATTTTTTTTTAACATTTTACTCATGAAATTTATACACCTTTATTCACGAAATGCTACTGCCTCTACTTATTAGTGTGTTAGCAAGCACGTAGTCAGATGGGAGATGCAGGGGTTTTGTGGGAATTGCAAGGTGATCTTGGTGTGAAGTGTTCATAAGATATGTATTTGCGCCTTTTTATGCTGATTATCTATAGAAATAGGAGTTTAGGGGGTCCAGACCCCATGAAGCTCTCCTTGGACACGCCCCCTGTGTGTATAAACAGTCAAAATTATAGTTTTATGTCCCGTAAAGATAAAGCAAAAAGAGTTTATGTAACAGTTAGGGACTTCGTGGCCAAGACTTTTTCCTAATGTGTATAGTCCGTATATGTATGAAATTTGAACAAAATATTTTAATTATACATCTAAAATTATACCAATTTTACAAATAAACTGGAGGTTTGCGATGTGTTCGAACTCCCAGATCGCTCCCCTCTGAATTCGCCACGTACATGTAGGCAGTGTATGTAATAAATTTCTGCTGTAGCAGTTCAAATGTACGCTACACTCAGAATTCAAAACTATACACTTATGAACTTCATAGCACTTCTTCTCGTGTTGTAACCCACTACACATGATGTGATAAAACATATTAACATAATAATTACTGCATTTAAGTACTTTAAACCCATATATTTCAGTGAAATTTCACCATTAATATGAGGTAACTGTTTGTTAGACAAGAATTTTGAATTTAATTTTAAGATCTTTAGGCAGCTTTGGGTTCAGGCCGAAATTAGACAAAAGTGCAAAATAAACAGGGGTACGAAATCATTTAGTAATTAATATTTGAAAGTCATTGTTAGTAAAGATATTCTGCTGTTCATAACAAAAAATAAGTTTTGTTGATGCTGTTAAAAAAAAAAAGGAAGGAAGGAAGAAAACAGAAAATAAATTCGCAAAGCCAGAACGCTTCCAGGAGCTTCAGGGGTCCGCAGAATACAGGTTGGGAACCTCTGCTTTCAGCCTGCAAGTGATCACATACACCTCATTGAAATCAGTGCGAGTAGGGTTGTGTGGTTTATCGATATATTAAGAAAAATAGATATCGAAAGATATTCCGATACCTTCCATGTTCGATTTGCAGTGATTTTTTAAAATATTTTTTTATTTTCGATGTGGACAAGATGGGATATTTCGATCCTTTTTTCATTAGCCAGAAATACCGAGGTTTGATATCGACCGTTGAAATTTTTGAGTCGTATGTGCGACAAGAATGGGAAAGTAGATGCTTCGATCTTTACTCAAGGTATCATCCCAGTATTTGTCTAGTAAGAATAAGTGCAGTGCTACAATGTACAGAATTTCAATGGAAAATAGCCAAAGTGTAGAGTATAGAGGAATGTATGTATTGCTTACTATACTTATAACTTATGTTTACACTTCCTGAAGGTAAGGTAACCAGTACTTTTTTTTTTAATTCAAGGCTCTCTCGGCGGTGTAGCGAGCGACCTCTATATACTTTTCAATTATCTATATGCTAATTATCACTAACAAGTTGCTTGTTTAGCGGATTTGTTGTGTTCTTCAGTAACGTTAAATACTATACATGGTCAGCACTTATCTGCATTGTTTAACATTAAGAAAAGGTTAAAAAGTTTAGACTTCGTGGGGCAATTCATCAACTTACCTGAGAGGAAGCATTGCAGTGTAGCAAACTCATAACAAGATTATTATCCATTGCAATATTATGTAACAATATTTGTAATGGAAGTGGCTTCGCATGTCAGAATTGTCTATGGTGGTTGCTCCTGAATAAGACTGATTGAGGTTTCAAACTTTGTTTTTAAGCGTACCGTAAGTACGTCTAGCCTGATGTCTACCCAATTCTGAACTCTGATGCCGTGTCGATTATCACTGGAGCATAGAAGGAATTGGCGCAATGGCGGTCTATATAGGTGGGTTATGCAAATGATTCCTGAGATCTGAATACCGTGGCCTTTCTCGTGAAGCCTTCTTACCGAGTCGCCATACCTAATACTTGAAATGGATGTCGGAAGTAGACGCCAGTACATAGCGGAAATGGAAGTTAAAATTTTGAAAAATAATAATAATAAGACGAACGAAATGTAATCAGTTTAATCACTTACCGCTATGTCGGATGAGTCAGTTTATTAAGGTAAAACATCTGCAGACGTAACCAGTATAACTACATATTTTTTTTAGGGACGAGAGATGTATAGTTCCTTAGGTAAAAATAAAATCAATTCCAGTACTGTTTTTCAAAGTTACGAAAAACTTTTTTATTTTATTTCTTTAAAAATCCAAATACATTTTATACCAAACTACTTAGCAATTTATTATAAAGAAACCACATACAAATTTATAATATACTAGCTTGATGTACCCACCCGTTGGTGCCGGGTGAATAATATGTTGGGATCTGTGATAGTTTAAAATTGATTGGCAGTTTCTGACAGTTTAAGAATTGGTTTCTGTCTCTTAATACATGTAAGAAGTTCGTTGTATTATTTCTGCTTAGGTAAAGTTAGGTTAGATTACCAGTTTCAGTTTGGGAGACATCGGAATTCATTAATTATGCAATTTCACCTACATATTGATGTGGTAAGCCAACTTCGTAAGTAATGTAATATAAAATCATACGAATGTCACGCACATACTCGAATTAATGCCGAGGGAAGGCGGGTTAAAGTCACTTCCGTTTTTAATTCCGTCCGTCAGATGATTTCTTCCTCCTTTTTTCTTTTTTTTTTTTTTTTTTTTTTTCCTTCGTGAATTACTCGTTCTACATACTTGTGATGCATGTGGAAACTAGGAGATACTATTCCTTCCTTCTGGGGAATTTTTAAAATCTGGTTCCCAAAATGGAAACTGTTATTCCTTGGTTAGCTTTGGGGTACCTCAGACATTCAAGCGACTGAGCGATGTTGTTGAGCACACAGTTAAGATGTAATATATTTTAATATTAATTAACTGTTTAAGGGCGCTATTACACACTATCGATCTTGCTGATCAGCTTGCTCAACTGAATTTCCCCCGAGGAAATTTAGTCTCTTCAAATCTCCAGGTTGCTCGACGAGGCTGCCCTTGAGCAAGGTTCACGGTTTTTTCTATTACAGTGTCGAGCTTGTTGACCAGCTTTCTCGACGAACAAGCTCGTTAGTGTAATAGCAAAAAATCTGTGAATCTTACTAAAGGACAGGCTCGTCGAGCAAGCTCAATAGTATAATATAGCCTTAAGACGTCACTAACTCTCTAACAAATAGATTGGTTGTAAAAATCTAGTGAGGGTTAAGATAGTAAACACGACGGAAGTCGTCGTCACCTACGACGTCATACTGACAGACTCTGACGCTACCCACTGTAAATACGACAAAACCGAGATTTCCGAACTCGGCTTGTTGCTACCCACTGTAAATACAACGACAAAACCGAGATTTCCGAACTCGGCTTCTTAAGTGAAAGGTCCCGTGTTCAAACCTTTCTTGGGTCAACACTTTTTCCTTTTTTTTTTCCTTTCGAAATATATTTTCATATGCTTGTATTTATTATTAATAATTGCTTTTTTTCATTTATCGTACATTATTTTAAATTAGTGACCATGGGGAAGTGGAGGTTAGGTAAGGTCATGTATCTTTACATTTTCCTCTCTCAAATTCCTAGCGCGAGACGTTCTTCCACTTCCGCCGTATTTACTATTTTAATCGCCATGTGTAAAAATCATAGCTATTTTTCCTGTGATCGCAAAGCGCTCGATATTCTAGATGGTCGCACAAAGCAAGGACTCCACATACACTCTAGATTCTTGTTTTGCTAATTAACATTTTTAATTTAGAACCCTGAGATACATACTCAACGGTGTACTGAAGATAGTAATTTTTAAAGTAATTGACAATTTTGTAAACAAACATATTTGATATCTGCAAAAGATTTGTGTGTTCCAGGTGATGCGTAAAACTTTCGAGAGTGCATAAAAAAAAGAGAGGGGTAACTTCAAAGAACACTGACCAGGAAGAAGTACACTCAGGTTCATAAAAATAGCTTGTTAGCACACTTTTCAAGTTCTAGGCAGTGCGCCAGTACCAAATCAGTTTTCGATACTGATTTCAAATGAACCTTCCCATGTTGCCAGATTCAGCAACTTTTGGACTTACAAAAATTTCCCATCGCCCATTTTTATGAGTGAGTGTACATTGTTTTTTAGAAAGCAGTGAGAGAGTCGGTGCGTCATGTCATCTGTATTATTAATATTATTATTATTATTTGGAATTTGCTGCAGACAGAATCTTCAAAACATTCAAGCAGTTTTTTTTTATTATTATTATTATTATTATTTCCTTCGGAAGTTGGAAGACTTCCGTTGCCGTTCTCTGCTTATAATCAAAATGCAACAACTTTCAGCACTGTTGGTTGTACAAACCGGACGCCATTGTAATTGTGACTGGCGAAGAAGAGTTGTTGACTGTTGCTTAACTGCACAATAAAAAGCTTCAGGTGTTGAAAAAAAAAAAGCCTTTTGAAGGTCATGGCAGCAGCAGGTAGGTAGTTGACCTTAGCAGAAATTTCAAGGTCTAACGCAATTGGGGGATGAAGCGCTGTGGGAGAGGAGTTATTCAACATAACCAGAGTTGCCATCCTGTATATAAGCACATTTAAAATTGTTCTATGGAGGACAACTTACCCCTGTTTGGGTGAGATTTGCGTTCTGTACGCGCGGTAACGAGTTCGAGTTCTCCCGTGGATGTCCGTTGAACAGAGTGGTATGAGCCCACTTTACCAAAAAAACTGCAAATCTCGTCCTTAAAACGTCATCAGGACGTTTAGGACCACTGTTTCTTCCAGGCATACTTTCGGGTTAGTGGGGGGGGGAGCTTTGCCCCCCCCCTGAGGTTTTCAACCGCACCCGAAAGAATTAATGTTAGCACTTATATTATTACTCAAACGTATACTGAAATACGCATATAAAAGTACATTCTATAAATATTGTTCATGTTATTTTGAGGAAGTATGACATGTTCCTAAGTAATGTTAGTGTTGTTTTGTATTTTAGCACTTAGGAGTCAATATGCATTATTTAAAAT
>JAGDQP010055677.1:0-13091 GCA_022664845.1 Lepisma saccharinum
TTTTTTTGATTACAGTGGTCATAAAATTAGCCAAATTAAAAACGAAAGTTACATAGTTAGTGGCACAGGAAGAGGTAAAAATAGTTCGCATGCAACAATTATTTTTTTTTTATTAAAATTTAATAATAAAAGGATAAAAACAATAACTGTATTGTACATTCAATACAATTTATAAAAACATAAAAGAAAAATTAAACTATTTTATATCAAGCACTAGTATAATTTTAAAATGTATTACCGGTAACAATAAAATTATTGGTTTGAATACATCTTTTTTTTCTTTTTTCAAAATGGTTTTTAATTATTTAAAACAAATATGTATTGTTCCTCGTTTTCTGTAGTAAGATACAAGCCACATTGCAAAATTTGTAATACGACACCGAAAAATTAAAACAGTACATTATCTTTAAATACTGTACTGCATTAAAAGCTGTTATATAATTTTGGTGTACAAGGGAACAATTACAGTTTCCTATCCAGAAAAAACTTTCTTTTCGTAGTATTTTGATGCTCTCCACGTCTGGTCGATGACGCAACTTCCAGTAATAACATGTAAAGGAAACACAAAGCAAAAAAATTAACACAGACAACATACATTCTGTGTTAAACTGTCCTACTGCAACACTTTTTTTTTATGTCAAGAAACGAATAGAAAAGAAAATGACCATATTGTTTAGTATGACGGTATCTCTGGATCTGTATGAAACTCACGAGTTCGGAAATATCTTTTTGAGTTGTCACATATAATTTACAGTATAGGATATTTCTGAACTAGTTTGAATTTCAAGTAACTTAAAAACAGAACACGGTTTACATTTAAGCCTAGAATAAGGCAATATCGTAAAATTGTAACAAACAACGAATCTAACAGTTAAGGTTTTCCTCTAACAACACGATACAAGCAATTTTACTACAAGAAAACGAGGAACAACTAACTGTACGAAGTATATTGATTTCCAAAGGATTGACATATATTTCAGAAATCAACCAAATCCTGGCGAAGTGAAAAAAAAGAGTGATGTTCTCAATCACGTGAAGATTGACAGTTCATGTATTTTCTTTTTCTCTCTTTAAACGGACATTAGCCCAGCTAAAATGGCTGCTACACCAACAAGTTTACACTGCATTATGACAAATAGCTTGGCTATATGTTGACAATCAGTTGGTTGGAAGTAACTGAAAACAGAGGAAAATGTTTTGGCTTCTTAAAAGGTGATGATCATTATTCTTTCAATTTACCACCAGAAAAGGGTGCCATTGTTTTTTGCCGATAAATCTACACACAGAAAGCAATGAATATCTTAAAAGTGTTTTTTTTTTTACTTCATATGAACTATAAATATGATTGATTCTTGATAGATAAACGACATAGGCACCAAGTTCAGTCTACCATTACCATGTTTTGAATGTTCACTTATTTCTAGTGTATAAGGATTACCAAATATCTACGAAAAAAAAAAAAGGTTTACCAAAAGGTATATACGCTTCACAAGTATCAACAGTAAAATTTTCTCAACGTCATAAAACAGATTATGTTCCTGTCCTTGTGCTAAAAATCTATTTCACATAAATATATTGCATCATAACTGGAACGATGCTGTTTCTACCAAACATGAAGTAGTTTCCTCAAAATTGTAACATTATCACAAAGATATTTTTTTTTTATTATTCAGCTAGTTGAAATGTGTGTGTCTTTTCATGGAATGTTGATTGAGGGAGACCCATTATATGATAATCGTCAATTAGGTGTAGGAACAGATCTTTCTTGAAAGATATACGAAGAGTTTTATCAGAGAGTTGCCAATCACAGGCAAGAAAACAATACGAAATGGTAATGTACAAGGCTAGATAGTTACGTTTCGAAATAACGTACGAGAAATCCCTTCAATAGCCTATTATAGTCTCTCTCTCCTCACTGTTGTACGGTTATTTCTGTACTTCCAAGGCAGAAATAAACTTTGCTAAGGACTTTGTTGTGTGATACATTGTTTTGTTAGATTATTCACCGGTAGTTTTAGAGGAATATGAGAATTTCTTCAAAAAATGGGAAAGTCTAAATGTTTTTCTTAAGATAAAAAAGTATACAGATGTCAAAAAGGCTTGTGTATTGCTACATACGCATATATCACATTATATAATATGTGTACAAGATAGTAGTAGTACTAGTAATAGTGGTAGTATGTTAATTTTGCTAAAACATGCCTCTAGTTTTTCAGTAGCAAATCTCACTAAAAGATGCAAAGAGACTTCTAAAAAACAATGTAAATAGATCAAATTTTCTGCTATGATCACAATCATCTTCGTGGCTGTACATCCACTGCAGTGCCATCTACCTAGCAGGCACTGTAATATTTCAAATAACCAACAAGAACAGCCTTTTATTTTATTAATACAATAATGGCTGCTTTATATATATATATAACAACATTCTTTTATGCTCTGTCTTATTTTCCTTCTTAATTTTCTTTTTTTAAAAAAAGGAACAATGTATTTACATAAATGGAATATCTGTATACATATAGATATAAGTAATAGCAAAGCATAATATGCAATTATTATATATTTGATACAAAAAAACATCAACGCGGGCTTTCAACTAACATGTAACACGCTAACATTCATGTATGCATTGCAAATATTTTTGCTTAAGCTAGTGGCATATTTTATTCTTATTTATTTATTATTCTTTTTATATAATTATTTTTTTAAACATTCGAGGAAAGAAAACTCTAGCACCAATTTGAGTTGTTGCTTCATTGAAGGTTAAAATACTTTTCATCTACACAACAACGAAAGTTCTACAGAATATACAGATTTTTTTTTTGAATAGTACTTTCCCAAGTTCTTGTGATGTATAATAGTTTATTCAGGGGGGAAAATCTATTTATAAATATGTACAATTTGACGGGACGTTAAAGGGAGCAAACGTGCGAGAGGTATAAATACATAAATAATAGCCTCACTCGAGACAAGCAGTGGTTTGATTCTCTTGTGGGGGGAGACTTGTGCTTCTAAGCTCGCTTCTATTGGTAACTCTTTTGAAGTGACGTGGACATATTCATTTTTTTTTTCATATCCTTGCACTTACACGCACCGCTCACACACATTCAAATACGCAAAATATACGCGCACATACACACACATACACACACAGTCACATCCTTTTTTTCTTTCTCTTTTTTTTTTTATCTTCAATGTAGCACTAAACAGTAACGTCAATTAACACCAATCATTTTTTTCGCTCTCCTCACAAACACGGTTCCGTAGTCCGAAAGAACGTCGGAGCTGGAATTTTACTGGAAGATCCTGGTTGAGTGTCTTTTCTGGGATTGGGAGTAACTTTTACCTGAGGTGATTTCGAGCTATCTGCAGCAACTTCATCATGAATGCAATTCACTGTACCATTACCATGGACCCACGCTGAAGTAAAATCATCTGCTACTTCTGATGGTGGCATTTCCTTCTCATTCTCATTGGACAATTTCTTTTCGACAATAGCAGCATAGTTATCGATTATTTCCTTCATCTTCTGTAGAATTTTGGAGTCATTATCTAACTCTTTTTCTTGTAAAATCTGCTGTAATAAGGGAGATACTTGTTTTGTTGGCGATGTCTGCAGAGAAGCTGGCAAAGAACTTTTATGTGCTGGTGTTCTTGAAGGGGTTGAATGTGAACTGAATGATCCAGGAACACTTCTTCTAGGCTTTGGCGACGATGACAATGCTCTTTCGTTGTTATTCCTGAAAGTATCTGCTGTTAATCCTGGCCTCTCCCTCTGACGACCACTCCAAGTATTCTTCCCGGTTGAATTTTTATGAAGACGAGCTCGTGAGTCCGAAGTTCTCATACTACGATAGACAGGAGACTGTCTTGGAGTGGTATCAGACAAAAACCCGTACACGCCATTATCACTGCTTGAGGATCGACTTCTAGGCATTCGAGGAGTTACTTTAGTAGCACTATTCGAAGAAGATATACCACACTGTGTATACTTCCGTCTTGGAGTGGAATTTACATTACCAAGTTCTTCACTCCTCACTCCACCTACAGGTCGACAATTAGCAACGATGTTCTCACGATTGTCAAAGGAATCTAATGGTTTTCTAGCTCCTTTTGTTTGCTTGTCTAATGATGGAATACGTGTAGACTTCTTCGGAGAGATCATGTTCGGTTCATTACCGTTTACCATTGAGGAATCCTCATTGTCAACACTACTGGTATCTTCCGTCTCTTCAGCGTTGATAAGCTTCCCGTCTGGAACTGTAATAATTGTGGCGTCGTCAGAAGAAGTAACATCCAGCACAGCAGGTCTTTCGTTCCAAGATCCGTTCATTTTTTCAACAGCAGTTTCTGCTGAGGTTTCCTCTCCACGAACCTCGTCTGTGGACATCGTCGAACTGCAGTCTGATGAGGCATGCGTCAAACTTGATTCCGGCCGCTCTGCAAAAAGTGAAATACAGAGAAATGTATAAGAAAATGTATTTGGCCTTCTTATATTTAAATATAACAGAGATATTATTATTAGGGATATTATACTATTACTAGAATGATTAATTTCCAAGTCTTGTTTCAGAAAGACTCCTTATGAAAAGAAAAAAAAACAGCAAAATAGTTTTGTATTCATTCACGTTACCTTTGCTGTGTAATTTCTAGTTTATATAAACGTACGAAATGAACTCTTGACTTTCTAAGGACGGGACTTCGAATTTTTGTTAAGGTGGATTACGAAGCATCCGTTCAATGGGCTCTTATCAAGTTTTAGGCCAGAAACCACGCACACAGCAAGCGTCCGGAGAGACGTAATTTCTTATAGTTCTCATATAATTATGAGGGGACCAGAAAGCAGAGAATACAATCACATATATGAGGACTTAAGAAGTAACTGTGCTGTACCAAAAATTTCACAAAGCTCAAGAAGGATTTACATCTGTTCCAACTTCCATAGCCACCACTAACTGGACATTAATACTTATATAAGGGGGAGGGGGCTCCATAGTTTAGTGGTTAGAGCGTTGGACTTATGTCCGCGTGATCCCAGGTTCAATCCCCGGCTGAAGTCCCACTTTTCTGCGTCCACCCAGCGTCGTAAGGCAAACTGGTGAGTCACGTGAATAAAGACGTGACGGCCACTCGGTCTAGGAAACCCATAATACGCCTGTTCGTGGCGCGCAGGTGGACGCAGTTCCACCAACCGCGGACAGATGGCGCTGGGGAAGGCTCGAGATATTTCAGTCTGTTACACCAGTGGTTATTATTATTATATAATACTGAGGTAAGTGCAATTCTAAATTCTAGACAGTTTTCTAATAATAGTAATTTCGTAGAAAAAAAAATCTTAAAAAGAACTGCTCAGAAAGAGAATATACACGTTAGGGAAACAAAATACAATTTAACGTAATGTATAACATGGTCCACCTACCCACCCAACTCCCCATATATTATTTCTTTGATACTTTACACAAGCTTTTGTTCTGAACTTCACATCATACACTCGTAAAGAGAAAGTGCATTAAGCCTCGTAAAGAGAAAGCAGTGACCATCAAGGTACGATTCCAACATTCGTATCATGTGGTTGAAGAAGATATTTGTCAAAATGGCCACCGTGAGGAACTGATGTCGCCTCCGCAATACTGATCTACAGTCTAGAATCCTAAATCACGGGGCTTGAATCACATACTTCTTAAGTTTTACCAACTGTAGAATATATTCTAGTAATACGACCCATAATCATACACAAGCTCGAGAAATCATTAATTTCTTTGTAGTATCAGAAATAGATCTATGATGAAGTCTCGCTAAATATATATTTCTCTGTAATACAATAAATGCGCAACACGAATGATCATCATCGCTTTCAGTTCAGTTACGTGTAATCCACTACACGGTACTCGATGGCTATTCACAGGAAATCAGAAATCATTTCGTGTCAAAAGCTACTAACTAACGCTTGTGCCTCCACTTCCCCAACCTTTTTATCAAAGGCATATTTGAGCGGCTGAGACATAAGACTTGATAATCCACATATCATTCAAAACAGAGTTAACATGGATCCAGCTTTTGCTCGGTCTCCTGTTGCTGCATTACAATGCAGGTAAAAGTTCATTCAGTAGAGAATAATGTAATATTATAACTATATCTTCATCACCTATTTTTAAACAACTTCCACATTAATGTGAGTTACCAAGTGTTACTCACGAGCTCCTCATTGATGAAACCCTGCCCCAAAAAAACTTCTTTGGATTTTTAAAGGTAATTTGAGTGGGGCAATAAGCCTGACTAATATTTTGATGTGCCTTGCTGCGTGCTTTTGATGAGAGCGGTCCCAGTTTCTTTTCTGATGCAAAATGTCGGTGTTGACTCAGCATCGTGAGAAAAATTACCCTCAGAGAGAAGGTTCTTAAGAGGTAGTACGGCCCAGTTTAGTAAGTACCGTACACTATACTGGATATATCATGTGTGCACATACTTAACTTCAAGCCTAAAAGAATACATACTGTATACCGAGCCGCCGTAACCCACGTCCTGCCGAGCGTTTGCGTAGCATTTGGCAGGACGTGGGTTTGATTCCAGCCGCCGACCATCCTGACTGAAGTTTTTCCAGGGTTTTTTCTCAGTTACACCGGGTAAATGCCGGTATGGCACCTTCAACACAGGACCTGTCCGACATCTTCCCAAATCCTTTCCCCTCCCCTATCCCAGACTGAGCCTTAGACGCCTAAAGGCCATAAATAAAATTCAAATACATATTGTATATGACTAAGAGCGCCTGTCATTGACTACAATCTACTCGTGGCCCTAATTTCATATGGGTTGTCACTAATTAGTTGCAAATGTTTAATTGCTCTGGTGGCTATTTCACGCTAATTGTAAGTCTGTAACAAGCCCAGCAATGATAATTTGTATACAGATATCATAGTTTACATGAATTAAAATATAATCAACCAATTGGGTGGAAAATTAATGTGATGATACGAAGTGGCAAGAACACTCAAGGTGCTTCTTTATAAGTGCTCTACAAAACATGAGTGGTTTTCTTGTATCCTATTTCATCCTCCTTTTTAATCATAGTTGTATGGCTTCTTCTCTGTCCAACATTGCCACTCTTCTTCATATTCGCTCGTGTTCCTCCTCCTCTGCTAGCCACAAAAGTGCACGAGGGTCGAATCACTTGTGGGATGGGCTCCCCCACAGTTGATGAGGAAGGGCGGTTCTCTCTCTTCCAGTTCTTCTTCCGTTCCCCAATCGACTTTTGCTGGACACAAACCAAACCCACCTATTATTTCAAGACACAGGGATCGGAGTTAATAGGTTCTTTGGGTTCTTCAATTAATTTACGAAACTTAATCTGGCAGACAGTTAAATGTGAAAGCCACGGGAATAAGTGGTTCGCTTTCTACCTCCCACAAAACACTTCCTTCCTTTCTCTTCCCCCTTTTTCTGTCTTCCTCGTCTTCAACTCAATTTATCTTGACATCGTTTGGCAATCTAAAAAATTTCGGAAAGACAATTGCCAATTCTGTTTTCCAATACCTTCTTCCTTCATATACATCACTCGGGGAAATTACCCAATGGTAGGCCACAAGTTTGACCTTATGTCATGAATTTCTAATCTGGAACTTTCCTCCTTTCATGGCAGAAGGGAACAGGAAGACAACCGTTAAACTTTTGCCGGTAGGTTTAACCACTTCTTTGTGTTGAATTTTACAGAAGATATTAAGCACAAAAACAAAATACTACCGTCTGTCAAAGTCAGCTGATAGAAGAGTCTATTCCTTTAAGAAGTAATTAAAGAACAAATTGTAGCAGGAACGAAACAGTCATTATAGTTATCCTCGTCACCAAGAAGACATCTTTGGTGCCGACTGTACTTGTTCTCTTCTTCTTTACCCTTCAGACATACTTCTTCACTGAATCTTTCAATATACAATTGAATACAATTTGCGTAAATCATATTTTAATTTGACTCTTTTCCGTAAACTATAACATACAATGCAAACTAATTTTACGAATCAAACCTAATGATTCTAACTTTTGGAATACTTTTAGGTAGAAGTAAACTATCTCATCTGTACTTGCTCATTATTACTGTATTTTACACATCTTTCCCAACAGATTTTCAACTCTGTATTTCATATTCTTTCGAAGACACTTGTCCTCTTCATACAGCGTGAATGTACTCTACACAGAGCATTTAATCGTTCTTTTTCTCAACTCTATGCTTAATAATCAATACAAAATAATTTCTTTAAAAATTTCCTGAATGTTGCTGTTACCACTACTATTCTTGCCACTGTTTCATTTTTTTACATGTCACGTCAATTTCTAATGTTTCATAAATATTTGCATCTGTTCTATCCTATTGGTTCTAATTCTGATATATGCTTCAGTGTCCTCTGTTCTAATCGTCATTCATTTGTTTTCCTTACGCTTTTCCTCGTACTATGTTCCTTCACAACATAGTCTTCGCTCTGTTCTTCCAACATCTTGTAACTGATTAATTTAGCTGTGATTTTCGTCGTAATTAAGCCGTTATCTTCTAAAGATGGAAACTACAATCAACGTCAGATCCGAATCGTGCCTAGGTTGGTATTTGAAGCAGATGTGGCTTCATAGACCAACAAACGATGCCACTTACCACGAAAGCACTCTCTGGACTTTGCCATCATTTGTTCCAGGGAGCTGCATTACATGACTCTGCCACTCTTGTTAATTAATGTTAGGGGTGTACGGGACCTGAAATTTCGGGAAGAAAATTTCGATAATTTTCAATGTCAGGAAGTCTCGAGAGTCGATAATTCCCGACAACCAAAAGTTTGACCACTCGGTAATTCTCTAGACGTCGGAAACTTTCGACTACTCGGTGACTCCCGACAATTTTCTGTCCTGAAACTTTCCCGAAAAACCCGTCCTCACGGGAAAAAGTTTCTTCCAGTACGCACAGACCTACTTGATGTTCTGCAAATGTAATGTACAGATTTCATCTTTCTTTCTTCAAGTTGTAACTGTTTCTCCGCTATTGAGGAATTTCCTTTCGAAAATCTGTTTCCGATCCTCTATCAATGAAGAGGATTAAAGGCAACATACCCTTGTCGTCACTCTTCTATTAATTGCAATTTGTTCTGTCTAAGCTTACACTGATTAGACTTCGAATTTATGCCCTTTGCAAACAAGTAGACGCCATCGAATCAAAGTTTACACTACCCGTGGGAAAAGAAAGGTGTGAAGTAGCGTTTTGAAGACACCATTCCGAGATTCACCTGGTGTAACTAAAAGGAAATTTGAAAATGTCTAATCAGAACAGTCACTCCCGGAGTATGAATCAGCAACCTTCCGATTATAAACAAAGTGCGCTCACACTCAGAAAATATTATAGCCTGACTCTTTATTTGACTCGAACAGCTTCCTTGTGCCTCTTCGGTCCTTCTTCTCCACAGCTCTTGTTTGCAATACATTCCTTTGGATATCGCTAGAATTCCTTCTTTAAATCAATAAAGCCTACATAGCTATATATCTTCCAGAGCAGTAAACAGTATGTGTCTATCTCTCACTGACAAATACAACTGGCATAAAACAAACCAAGTCGCGATTATCACCACATACTCTTCACACTTGGAAATTTCCTGCAGTCCTGCGATTTTTCTTCTTAACTTTCCAACTATTACTTTGCAATAGTTTTCTATTTAAAATGTAGAACGGAGGACAAATGTAATACATTGTTTTTACAATATTTATTCACTATACTGAGAAAAATAAAAATCGCCGTTGTTGTATTTAAATCTTATTTGTAATGGTCCACCTTAGCGATTTACCTCTTCACATAATTGCAAGATTGAATATGCACTTTTAGTAGTATTATCCAGATGAGAATACGTAACCTAACATTAAACAAAAAAAAAGTTTGAATTTAAACAACGCAAAAGTATTCCAAAAAGAGCAATGGGAAAATATTCCATCACCAAATGAATATACAAAATATTTTCTGGTAAAGAATTTGAAGGGTTGAAACAGGGCAAATTATTTTACAGGCGAATTGTAAACTAAAAATACATGAGAATTCTTTAGTAAACACATTAAATAAGATAATTTACAAATGTATTATAGGCTTATTTATAATTCATAAATGATTTATTACTTTGACCTGGTACTCAACTAAACAATTGAAACATTTATATTGTAACCTCTGTTTGCGATTCCTTGCTATGTCATATTTCTACAGTTTTACGAACGTTTCCTTGACCCAGCCGATGACTCCAGAGACCTTATAAATGACGTTATTGTAATAAAGGAATAATTTTAGATATTGACGTTGGCAGAATATGTCAGTACATGTAAATGAGCATTTTATTTTCAAGAAACCGAGGTCCTTCACAAATACCAATCATATTGAAAAAAAAATAAAAATAAAAGAATCCATTGAAATAACAGAAGATAACAAAAACCTCAACAAGGATACCGTTCTAAATTAAATCTTAAATACGAAATACGAATAGAAAAGCGTAAATTAAAATAATAATTATGACATCTCTGAATAAGTTGGCTGTAGCGTTGACGCAATGGTCGTAGGCCAGAAATAGTATATTACGGGAAAACACGAAAAAAAAAAGGAGGTTACAAAATGGAAAAATGTCAAAGCTTAAAATTTCATTAATAATGTAAATAATGTACACAACTGCAATTAAATCTCTTGACAGAACGGAAATATTAATTCATGTAATGTTATATACAGGGTATTCAGAAAAGGATGTAACAAACTTCAGGGGATGATTGCTGACATCGACACAAGAAAATAAGTTCCAATAAACATGGGTCGAATTCTGCGTCATTTAGGAGATACAGCGTTGCCAACTGGGATGAAAATGAATAAGTCGCAATAAAGAAGAAACGATCCATGAAATGAAAATATGATTTCTGGGAAGTATCTTCCAACAACATGGTGGATATGAGAAGTAAAAACGCGATGTCATCGGGTTGTCAATGTTGCCAACCTGGTATCACGTTGAACATTTGCAAATGGCACTACGTCGGTCTATGAAATTTATTGCATGCTCTAGTGATGATAAACAAGATACGAACGCAAAGCAGAAACTGCAGTGTTGCGAACTATGGATAATACGCCGGAGCACATATCCGAGAAAAATACAAATTCTAGCTCGAGTATGATCCATAGTTGGGAACACTGCTGTGTATGCTGGACATTATGTTGTTGATCATCAGGAGAGCATGCAACAAATCCAATAAAACGACATAGTGGCATGTGAAAATGTGCAACGTGATACGAGTTTGGCAACACTGAATTCGACCCATGTTTATGGGAACTTTTTTTCTTGTTTCGATGTCTGCAATCACCGAGTTTGTTACGACCTTTTCTAATCACTCTGTATAGTGTGTACCAAAAGTCACTGCGATTCTTTTGTGAACGAAAAGCTAAATACCACTATTAAATGGGAAAGCTTTCGTTATTGCTTTCTAATGCGTGCTAGTCCCAAATATCTGTCGCCTTTGGAAACATTTTTGAAGACAAATAAGTATAAATGTCTCATTCTACGCGCGCAGCCTTCGAGTCCCGTCCTAATTTTTCAATGTTTTATTCTCATAATGAAATACACTTGAACATTAGGTTCACCAAAATAACGCAGTGACATCTGGGACACACTATAGCCAATATGACATTATGCAGCATATCTCACCTGTTATTTCGCCGTCTTCTGCTGAATTTTCCGCAGTCCTCGACAGTTTCTTTGCGGCAGGTTTCACTGTTGTTATTCGGATTCCACCGCAAGTACTCCTGTATCCCTCATCAGACACTTCAGAACTACTATCAGACACTCCAGCCTGGTCGGTTGGTGTTGATCTCGCAGGTCCACTTTCTGTCGAACTCAAGGAGTCCAGTCCGCTACTTGCACCGCTACTGATGCCCGTGTAACTACTTCCATACCCTGTCGTCGTCAATCCACCACTATATCCCAAGGCAGGACGAATGGGAGGCGTGGCAATAGATACTCGACGAGTCGCTGGTGATCGGCTTCTGTTTCTTGACCTAGTGGGAGGAGGTGTCATCATCGTATTCGATCCACCAACTTCACTAGAATCGCTGAGAACGGAACTTTTTCGTCCACCACTACTGATGCTAGATGTTGAAGAACGACGAGTTCTTGGTGGTGATGCAGGTGACCTGTAAATACATAAAAGGTATGATGAATACAAATTTTCAGACACACTGTGCACTATAGCACCAAAATGTGACGATACAGGATAGATTATTACATGAACAAGTTCCAAAATCCAGCTACCGTGGGAATACTTAAATTTCTATTTGTTGGTTGCACTGGCAACTATTGCCTAAGCTCGTCTCGTCTGATGCCCCCGGTGATCACATCTCTGGGATAGGGGTGAGGAAGATGGTGGCCACGGCCTTAGTTGAGGCACTATCGCGACATTTCCCTGGTGAAACAAAGAGGACTTCCCGGTTTTTCTCCAGTTTCACTATGACTAAAGACCTCACATAAAATTAAAATTCAGTTTCACTATGCGAATGCCGGATAGTACCTTACCTACAGCCTTGGTCACTACCTTTTTCGTCCCTTTAACCGTAAAATCGAGGGACTTTAATTCTCAAACATGTGACGAGCTTATCCCGTAGTTCCGTCAAGCTCATAAATGAAAATTAATAAAATAATAACTCTCGCATTGATATTTTTGTTTCATCAATATTTTCCAAGTACATCCATATTTACACACAATGCCTTAACCAATTTTCCTTTTCTTTATCTTCAGCACTTTTGTAGCAACCTGATATGTCCATTTTCCACACAGCGCATAAATAACGTTGAGATTTGAAACCTTTATCTAGTATTCACCACCTAAGAATACTAACTATAAGATATGAGAAAAAGTAAACATCCCAGACTTCAGATCGGCAATTGGAAGGCACATAGGTTCGAAGCCCACAGCCAGCCATCCTGACCGATTTTTCCGGGAGTTTTACCAGGCGAATACCTGGATGGTACATCAAAGACTAATCCTTCTCCAGAAGACATGACGGTTTTCGGCCATAGCTACTACCCAAGTCCATAAATAAGAAATAAAATACG